>JAAIXJ010000315.1:0-61476 GCA_013403705.1 Heliconius hermathena | reverse complement strand
CGAATTCTGGAGGCATTGCGTGTTGAGTGGCAGAACTCAACGCCGCGCTTTGCCTCGACACCAGAGCGAAGAAATGGAAATATAAATTTAAATAAATATTTCATCTCCTCGAGTGGGGATCGAACCCACAACCAGTCGGTTTTACAGTCACACTTTGTGCCCTGCGCTACGACTGGCCTCAACTATTTTATAGTATGTAATATGACTCTACTGAAAATAAAAAGAAATAATATGCTACGATTATACTAAATACTAATAGTAATGATATAAATACTAATAGTAATTTGAACGTATAAAGCTAAAAAACTCGATTTTAATAATAAAAAATATTAAGGTAATTTTGACGAAGCAACAAAATGTATTATACATTTTGTTACTTCATCAAGTATGCAAAAACTATTCTGTGCTACACGTTAATTACTTACATTATAAGGAGGAAATAACATTTTTTTTTTCTATTCCCCGATAAAGAAGGTAAAGGTAAATACGTAAAACCTTACTAAAATAAGTAGCTTCAACATTAAAAAAACCGGTTAAGTGCGAGTTTCTGAATTGTATAATAGATCAACGGGAAGTATATCTTATAAAAATTTTGATGGTGTTTACCTTTTTTTACAAAGTGATACTATAAGGGCTTTTCCCCGTTTTTACCTTTATGTTATTTCGTACGGAACCCCAAAAATTGGAAAATGAAGAATTTTTATCATAAAATATTACGGACTCCGGACCATGAAAAACTTTAGCTCTGAACACTTTAGCCCTAATAGAAACAGAAATCAACTCAGTGAACTCTAAATGGCAAAAATATATTTTTTAATCTTTCAAATAATTTGACATTATTTAAAATCACAACACAAAAAGATCTACTAGCCATAGATTTAGTCATTAATTTTATAAACATTTAGATTTAGAGATTCGTCCATCATCTTCACAAAAAAATATTGCATAATGTGAAGTTATGTACAATATGACCTTTCGTTTGATTATACTTTTTTCTTCATTCAGAGTTAATTTTCATTATAAATTTGTTTACAAAACTAGTTACATACAGAATGTCTTTGTCTGCACATCGATTTGTCTGTCTTTCAAGAATTTTGTTCTGCAAGCTGAAATTAATATGAAATTTCCCGTTCTTCAGTTCCTTGGCACACAAAAGATAACCAAAGTTTTAAATTTAATAAAAAAAACATGTCAAAATCAAGACCTTCCCATTGACTTAAATTAAAATGATGAAATTTGGTAAGAAGTGATTGTTATATATAAGTGGAAAAATCGAAAAATTGAGTTTAGTTATTGATAATAAAAGAGAACCATACATATGCGAGTCCGATTCTCATTCGACCAGTTTCTCCCAAATATAATACTATTAGTAATCCAAATAAGTGCTTGCCTTTAACTAGTCACTAACATATTATATAAATTTGCATTTTTAAAAATTTATATTAACGTACGCTTTATATTTAAGCAATGTGTCACCTTGTCCAGTGTACAAAATGGGATTTGCTCTCTATTTACGATGAGAACATATAAAAATAGAAAAGATAATTTAAAATAAATCATAACACGATAAAGACAAATATTAAATGTACTCTAATTGAATTTTATACAATGAACACCGTATCATCTTTTGAATGTCACTAATATTAGAAGTGAGAGTTAGTGATTACAACTTTGCTTGGGTCAACAATGACATTTTCATGTATGTATATAAAAAGAGAAATCTTGAGGTCAGCAGGTGTGCTATAATATACTAATAGATACATACATGTCTGTTGAAGTAATAGACAAAACTGCTTAGGTAATCTTTGGAATTCACTATTCACAAACCATCGAATATTTATTTTATCAGATAAAACTATTTTAATCACTTATCTTAGATATGCCCGAAAAGCATTAAAAGATCAGGATTACTATAGTAGGAACTTTGACACCAAAGAGTTTTTTTTTGGTTGAATAGGTAAATAATAAAAGTGTTTTCCCCATTTTAACCCAAATATGATAATTAATATTAACTGTTGTTATTAAAAAATGACATTAACTGCGCTGTATTTTATAAGTTTCCATGTGATACGATTTTTTAGACATTACTGGCTAATAATTTATAATAATTTGAAATTTCAATTTAGTTAATGACATGACTACTTTTGAGAAAACGTGTTAATTTGTGAGATCACCCGTTATTCTCGAAACTATATTTGATTTGACATAACTTGTTTTGGAATTTATAAGAATAATGAGAGAGGTGTGAGGTTCCACTCTAATGGCACTTTTTAGCATATTTTGTCGATGATAGTAACGTTGAAATGGATATCGAGTACAAAAAGAAATAGTTTGTAAAAGAAATATTTTCGACATATCTTGTATATACTAGGATATTCTATTATGGGTGGCGTCATACTGGTCGACGAGAGTAACCAATAGTGAATACGCGGAGTCTATCTCTATATTAAAATTTTATTACCATAGACCCAAAAAAATGTATGTGTCTTTTGTTGAATATAGTATTCCAATTGGAAATATTTCTATTGTTTTTTGACGTAATAACGTCTTATAAATCTATGCTGGCAGCAGGCAAGAAGAAGCATGACACATTGTCACGTTCCGCCTGCGCCGAGCGTGCAAGCGAGAACGCAGAAAAAACGACAGAGGCACGTTCGGCCCAGACGTTCACTTTGTTATTTATAATTTATCTGTATAATTTAATTAAAATATATTTGAATTAACAAGTGCAATTAAATGTTAATTTATCGAAGAAATTGTATATTTTAATTAAATTCCTGTTTGTATTATAACATACAAAAACATGATTGTTCAGTTACAATAAGTAATAATTCAATTCAATTAATAAAAGTATTAAATTTTTCATCAATATTTTCTTATCACGAAAAATTTTAATCATTATGTACTCATTTCGGTAATATACTTCATTGGTTATCTAACGATAATATTTAATTTTCCAAATCTAAAAAAGAAAGCGAGAAACAAAAAACTATTTTTTTTTTCAATATAAATCACAAGCCTATAACATCGTTGAACTTAAGCTTCTACACGTATTCCTTGTCATAAATACATAAAAAAAAATATATAAAAACTTTATACGTTTCCTGCATTTTCATAAAAAAATATACATATGTAACTACACTTTTTCACGTTTTGCTTTATTGCATTTCCTGCTTTTTGCCAAGTAGGCAAAAAGTAGGTAGAAGACCAAGTACTAATGACGTTATTATACAGTTATTATTCTCACCATTGAATTCTGTACGTACACTCTTTTAACATATTATGATAGTATTATATGTTAAAAAAAAAGTGTGACTGTTGAATCGACTAGTTGTGGGTTCGATCCCCATTCGAGGTGATGAAATATTTACTTAAATTTATATTTCCATTTCTTCGCTCTGGTGTCGAGGACAAGCGCGGCGTTGGTTCTGGCACTCAATACGCAATGCTTTCAGAATTCGGCAGAAAGTGGGGAACGGAGTGTCTTAACACTGGGTTCCCTCTGCCTACCCTGCAGTGTGAGGGATACAGCGTAAAGTTGATTTGATTTGACTTTATATGTTAAAAAAGTGTACAATTGTACAATTTACATATCGGTATCATGACGTCACTTGTTACTGTTAATTTCTGGATTATTAATTTATAACTTATTCTAAATATTAAGATTTATTCGTTTTTTTTCATTGTTTTTACCGACTACGACGACCCAAAAGAGGGTAACAGTTTATATATGTATATATGACCCTATGTAGAGACCAAACGCCTTGGTCAATTGTATGGTTCGTACGTCAATTTTTTTGTTACCAATTTTTTTCTTACCTTGCGAGTGTCACTAAATACAGTAATCAAAATTCATCATAGCGACAATCCATCTCGATATTATCAAAATTATAAATAAAATTGACGAACTACGTCAAGTGAGGTATCATTTAATAGGTATTCATAAATGATAATTATGTTCTTTCATGATGTTCCATTTTAAGTATCGGCTAAGGATATGTAACGCATTAAAGTTGTTTTAACAAGCATTTTTGCAAATTGTAATTATGAAACTTATTGTTATAAATATATCCATAGTACTTTTACCTATTGGTATACTCGTATACTCGTATAGTTCCCTAATAACGGGGGGATAGTAGCAGTGATAGTCTGCTTCATATCAGATCATAGAAAGTCACTCATATATAGGTATATTTAGAATTATTTATTATTACATAGGAAAAAATAAAATGCGGCAACGATAATAAGTTTTTGCGATAATTAAATAGGCCAGTGTTTAAAAAACCCAATGAGCCGTGTGATCCAATCTATTGTTATCCTTGACATTTACGAATACCAAGCCAGGGAACATCTACGCCATCTTTATTATATTCGTTATATTTAAATCGTAATATTTTTTCTGGTTTACACACCATCCCGACTTTTGCGGCGTGGACAATGAGAACCAAGACAACCTTTTCTCCTCTTCCCGCCCGAATACTCAAAGCCGCCTTTTATTTAGATCCTACTATATTAGTAGGAAAATGCTTATATTTATTGCGTACTTTGCTTTTATTCTCTGATTTCTTCTTCCCTTCTTACTCTGGTTTGATATGAAAATTAATTTCGATATAGATACACCCCACTTTCCGCCGAATTCTGAAAGCATTGCGTGTTGAGTGACGGAACTCAACGCCGGGTTGCCCTGGAGCCAGAGCGAAGAAATGAAAATATAAATGTAAATAAATATGTTTCTTAAAATCTTTTTTAATTTATGTCTGAAATCAATTTAAGGTAACATGTATTTAAGAAAAATAACTTGAAAACTTATTTGAAGATTGAATAGTGTATATTATACCTCACCCATTGGTAAAATAATAACTATTTATTAATTTCATAGCTTTCTCCATTAAATACTCACATGAATTCCTAAGAGTTTCTTTCGTCGACTTTCTTAAAGCTCTCGCTATGTTTCCGCAGACCGCACCTTGAGATGTCAATTTACTTCCACTACATCGCCACTCGTCATCTTTTAAAGACATTCATTAAAAATAAAGATGAAATTAACACTATAATAAATAAAGTGATTATTATAATATGTATTTAAACGAAAAGTAATGAGACATAGACATTAGACATCGTAAAATGTTTTAATTATAAACTAGAAATATGTTTATAATTTTTTTTTTAAACATATGATTTAATGGAAAATTATATTCAAATAAACAGCTTCATTGTTTTTAACATTTTCAAAGCATTATTCCACACTTAGGAAAAACAAATACTTTTTTAGAAAATGTAACAAATTTTTTTACACATTTTTAAAAAAAATTGACTCATACCTAAAACTTATTTTAATAAAACTATATTAATCGCCATCTTGGAGCAGTGTGATAGCGTCTGACTATAAGTGATAATAGTTGTAAGTTTGGTTTCCACTTGAGAAAATGTATTATTTTAATTTTCCCACTTTAGTAAACCACACTCCACAACTTGGAGTTCCGCCAATCAACATTTGATGCTTGGAATTCTGCCGGAAGGTGGAGAACGGAGTATCTTGACATTAGGTTCTCTGTGCCAACACTGCTACCCGTTAGATAACTAAATCAAAGTTATATTATTTACTCAATTAGGACAATATTATAAGCATTTTAATTTAAAACTTTTAAATTTAACAAGTTACATGAGGCCGTCGTAGCCCAGGGCCACAAGGGTGTGACTGTAACGCGACGGTTGTGGGTTCGATCCCCACTCGAGGAAATGAAATATTTATTTAAATTTATATTTCCATTTCTTCGCTCTAGTGTTGGGGCAAAGCGCGGCGTTGAATTCTGCCATTCAATACGCAACGCCTCCAGATTTATACTCCTTTCTATCTAGACTCCCTCTGCATACCCAGCTTCATTCTGGATATAGCGTGAAGCTGAAAGAACTTACCTAAAAGTGTATTCATGATTTGCAATCTGGTGGGCGCATCGAGAGACCTCTCCACCGCCGTGCGCGGTCGCTTTGGCAGTTCGTGGCGCGGCCTTGTTCCTCCGCACTCGGTAGTAGCCGGCCTCTGACGGGTTAACAGTCGCTTGCTTCTTAACTTTATTTTTTCTGGGGGTTTCTGAAATACATGTTTTTTTTTTGTAAATAACGACTTAATTATTATTTATTTG
This sequence comes from Heliconius hermathena, assembly GCA_013403705.1. Taxonomy (NCBI): domain Eukaryota; kingdom Metazoa; phylum Arthropoda; class Insecta; order Lepidoptera; family Nymphalidae; genus Heliconius; species Heliconius hermathena. Next base: position 55,333 of record JAAIXJ010000315.1, on the reverse strand, counting down.
AATTATTTAAAGATTATTACTAAGAATAATACGAAAAATAGAATAGTGCACGATAGGTATAGAAATGTATAAAAAATATAATTTAGCATTTATTGCCGCAACCTACGACAACCATATGTATTTTTTTTTAATTTCACGTTTTATCCTACACATAGCAAGGTAGGTAGATAGAACTGGGCTATTAAGACACTTTCGCCGAATCACGAGGCATTGCGTGTTGAATGGTGGAACTCAATGCCACGCCTTGTCTCGTACTATGGAAGGACTCGCCAGGAAATGAAAATATTTAACATTTCATTTCCCCAGGTGGGATTCGAACCCACAACCGTCGCAATTACAATAGTACGCTTGTGTCCTTGCGCCGCCACGGCCTCAATATTATTGTAATTATTCTTTTTATACCTCAAATATCTTAGAACTTTCAGGCTGAGGTTCCTCTTGTTCGCTATTTTCATTCACTGATAAGGATGGCATATTACTTTCAATATTACTACTATCGCTGTCCCCATCTGATGGAATTTCGTCAATCCACTCATCTATAAAAGTGTGCATTTAATTTTTAATTGTGATGGCAAAAATATATTAGAAAATACTTATAATCTTATAATTCTTGCTTATTTTCGATATTATAAAATCATGTATGTAAGTAACTGCGTATTGATTAAGACAAGATGTATCTATACTAATCTATAGATACTGGTATAATATAATATAATAAAGCGGAGGAGTTTGTTTGTTTGTTTATTTGTTTGTTTAAAAGCTAAGATCTCTTGATCTACTGGTCGGATTTACTTGTTGTTTGTTTTGTATGAAAGTTACATTCTTCAGAAGTGCTAAAGGCTATATAACATTACGGTTTAATTCTTAGTTAGCCTTAAATAATGAAACAACAATTATTAGGAACGCCATCGTATTACTTCAGCTGCTTGTAAATAGTTAAATATGTGTAAGTAAAATGTACTACAAAAACATTGAGAGTGAGACTCGCCCACTGAGATAATATAAGGGCTCCGTTTTTATCTTTTGAGGTGCGGAACCCTAAAAATGGTATATCTGACTATGCATTATATATACATGTCCATACATATCTTTTGCTACGACTAATATAAGAAACTTGATACTGTATATCTATTAGGTAGGTATACATATACTTACACAGAGTGTTTTTGTCATCACCACTTTAAATGAAAGCACAGTTGTAACTACTCTACATATAAAATAGTTTTATATAAAGTAGTTAAAACTGTGCCCCCAAATCCTATAAGCTATAAACGCCTACGAACGTATTAGGAGCAAATAATATTTTTTACAATTTACTATATTAGATTCGTAAGCAATTGTAATTTATTAGAGTTTAGATGTGTGGCAAGGGGTTAAAACCATGCTAAGTTTCTGGCAATAGACCACGTCATTTCTAATAATATTCCCAAGAAAATATTAAAAATTGAGCTTTATAATTTAACGAAAATTTGGTACTATTTTTTGCATCTCAATTACCTAATAACTACACTAAAGTAACCACCACCCAAATTCCATATTTCCTGATAATACTTACTAGTTGGGTGGATGAGCACAGAAACTTTCAAGCATTATAAAATAACAAAGGTCTGGCTAATATTGGCTCTTACGTGATTAAGTTTATTATAGAAAATGGGTAATTGCCTAAAATAGAACGAGAGATACCCCTATATATCGCTCTGGTGTGTTCTTTGAGAATGAAAAGTGGCAGATCGGCAACGTTTAATAGTATTTTTGTAGTAGTATGTGTTTACGTTATTGGTATCTATTCGTAACTGCGTCACACAAAATACAGTATGTATAAACATCACGAAATGAAAAGTAAGTCCTACGTCTAAACTGTTGAGTCTCTGAGCGTCTAAATATTGGACCCTATATGCTGCTCCTATAAAAGGAGCGCTGACGCTTCCACTCCTTATACCATAGCACAGGGGCAATCGTAGGACTGTAAACTCTACAGGTTGTGGGTTCGATTCCCACTTGAGGAAAAAAAATACTTAATATTTTCATTTCTTCGCTCTCGTGTCGAGACAAAGCGCTGCGTTGATTTTCACCACTCAACACGCAATGCCTTCAGAATTCAGCGGAAAGCGGCGGGGAATGGATTTGTTCTAATGGGAACGGAAGGTTAACACTAGGTTCCCAGAATCACACTACCTACCCTACTATATGCAGGATACAGCGTGAAGTTGAAAAAAAACTATAATTATAAACTTATAATACTATTTCATTAAAAACGATAAATAGGAAAAAAAGGCAAATAATTCACCCGCTTCACCATTCAGTGGTCTGTCGTCTAAAGCCACAAGCATCGGCAAGGCAGATGCTACCGATGATCTATAATTCAATGTATCCGCTACAGGAGTTCCAGACAAAGTAAGGCGACGTAATGATGTACATACACCAAGTGTCCAAATACGACTTGACTGCTCTATAGGATTGCTATAAAATACATAAATAAAATATTTAAAAATATATAAGACTAATTCTTATAACTTTAAACTCAGCTTCATCTGTAAATTGCGTATAGCAAGATAAGCAGAGGGAATCTAGTGCAAGTATTGCTTGTTGAATGGCGGAACTCCACGGTATACTTCTTTCCTTACCTTGGTGCCAGAGCGAAGAAATGAAAATATTAATAAATAATAATTCATTACTTCGAGTGGGGATCGAATCCTAAATCGTCGCGTTACAGTCACACCCTTGAGCCACTCTGCCACGTCGGCCTCTAGACTTTATGCGGGATACGGATACACTTTAGACTTTAGTTTAGCATTAAACATATTATTATATTAATAGAAATGCTTGAATATCTCTTTCCGAATTAATTACAATAATATAGTGCTTACGCTATAATCTTAGTGATTATGTTACATTAGAAGGAATGACAAAATTGCTAATAAAATGTCAAATATACTTAAAAATATATATAAAAACTTATTTATAACTTACTCAGCTAAATTAAGTGTTTGTAGTTTTTGTAAAGCTGCTAAAGGATGCAGATCGCGGAGACGATTTCCGGCAGCGTGCAGTTCCCTTAGCGCACCCAAACCCCATATACCGTCTAGAGACGTTAGACCGCACCGGTTCACGCTGAGACTCTACAAATGAATCATTACGTAAAATTTATAGGGTACATTCAGTTATGAGAGGTACATTTAGTTTATCTATTTATTAGTCTATCTATCTATTTATGTATCTATTATTTTTGTGTTTAAATAGATTTGTTTCTCTAATACATTGGTTCCCAACCAGTGGTCCGGGGACCACCAGTGGTCCGCAGAAGCCTAAATATGGTCCGCGAACGATTAAAATTTTATGAGTGGGGATGGTGAGGCGAAGTTTTTTTGTTGTGTTTGATTCTCACAGTTAATTTTTATTACACCTACATGCATAGTGGTTCCTGCTACCAAGAATGATATAAAAGTGGTCCTTGATCAAGAAAAGATCGGGAACCCCTGCTCTAATATCAAAATAAAAATAAAAAACCTAATAAAAATACATAATAATCGCGATTCAATTTAAATATTCAATGATTTAAACTTGAGTACTTTAACTACGACTTAACTATTATAATATTAATGTTCAGGTACATGGCTTTTACTTTTACTTTTTGTTACGCCATAGTTTCATTAGATGAACGGTACATTTCAAAACAAAAATGGACAAACATCTTATTTGACATTATAATGAAAGCGTAATATATCTCCACCGTGACTTGAATAATATAAAACAAGAGAATTCATTAGCGTAAACAACAATGCATTGCGCATTGTATGTAGAAACGACATTTTGAAACTTGTTAAGGATATAACAAATAGCTATTTTATACATAATAGGTCAATATTTCATTCACATTTCATTCATTAATTTAAAAAATATATATCAAAAATCAAATCAAATCAGCTTCACGCTGTATCCCGCACACAGCAGGGTAGGCAGAGAAAACCTAGTGTTAAGACACTCCGTTCCCTACTTTCTGCCGAATACTGGAGGCATTGCGTGTTGAGTGGCAGAATTCAACGCCGCGCTTTTCCTCGACACCAAAGCGAAGAAAGGGAAATATAAATTTAAATAAATATTTCGTCTCCTCGAGTGGGGATCGAACCCACAACCAGTCGGTTTTACAGTCACACTTTGTGCCCCTGCGCCACGACTGGCCTCTAAAATAACCACACTGGCTTCTAAAAAATATATCAATTCTTCAATAATATAAAGTAGATAGGAATCTGGGACTTCTTACTATAACTATTCAGTCTACTTTGTTGTATTTACCTACTCTGAGAATTTTATTGATAAGATAAGTATAATGAGTTGAGGCCAATCGTGGTGCAGAGGCACAAAGTGTGACTGTAAAATCGACTGGTTTTGGATTCGATCCCCACTAGAGGAAATGGAATATTTATTTACATTTATATTTTCATTTCTTCGCTCTGGTGTCGAGGCAAAACGGGGCGTTGAGTATTCCGCCACTCAACACGCAATGCTTCCAGAACTCGACGGAAAATGGGGAACGGAGTGTCTTAACACTAGATTCCCTCTGTCTACTCTGCTGTGTGCGGGATACAGCGTGAAGCTAAAAGAAAAAAAGAAAAAAGAAACAAGTGTAATGAGACATCAAATGATAAAAGATAGATATAAGTGACACGATATATACTGTAGGTACATGATACAATGTATGATTGCAGTAAATTAATTACTCAAATTGCGGATGTAAGAACTAATATATCTATACGTATAATAAAAATATAACTGATTGATGTCGGTACATGGAAGATATATAAGAAAAATTGTTATTGAGGGTCTGTCAATGTAATAGGACCCAAAACAATGTTTTCCTTTTAATTTTGTCTGTTTATCAGTGCGCTTGTGCACCATTATTTCAAAAATAGCTTAACTTATTTAAATGCAGTTTTCACTATTGTTTTTTTAATGTTTGTCTTAAATAAGACAAACAATTGGAAGCTAATATTAGTATATTTCGGGGTCGCATTTTATATTGTAGACATACAGTAGATCTAAATACTGCGCTTTATCTAATATATATACGGTGACTTTAACGCATTAGACAAACTGATCTCTATTTATGACCATAAAAAGAAAACGTTAAATACTTATTTAGAAAACGTATACAAATTTGTAGGTAGCGGGACTCAAACCTGCGCCTCCTCGAAACCGACCAGGCAATCTGACCACTAAGCCATACGTTCTCGAGAACGCAGGTTTGAGTCCCGCTACGTAAATTTTATGTAATACGTTTTCTATATAAGTATTTTTCTTTCCTAAGTGTAGAATAACACTAAAAATGTTAAAAATGAGAAAATGTTAATTCAACACTAAAGTTAATTTCTAAGATTAACTTTAGTGTTGAATTAACTATTATACTAGAAGTTTATACTTTTAAATGTATCAATCCAATTCCTAGATCTCTCAGCGATGAAATGGCACTTCCATCTAATACCAGCGTCCGTAAGCGCGGTGCAAGGACATGCAGCCGTCGTAACCCAACCCGTTCCGCCACCACTCGTAACTTCGCTTCTCGTATAGTCAATACCTCATCATCGGTAGTCACGCCACTTGACTGTTTCTAAAGAAAAATTAAAATATTATTTTATTGTTTTAACGATTTACGCTTTGCAGAAGCTAAATTTACGGAAGCACTAACAATAAGCTGGGATATAGTGACGCAGTTGGACAGCGCCTAACTGTCGACGCGATAGCGGTATCCAATCCTACTTACATTAGGGGAACTATTTAATTGAATTGGCTGAAACAGTACTTTTCAATATAAATTTCAAAAGTTTAAAGCAGATTAGAAAAATAAGAATTGTGTATTCAAGCAAGCGAAGCCGCGAGCGGATCGCTAGTATATTAAGAATAGCTTTTTCCTACGGCTTAGCTTGTGATGGCCGTGTACCATATCGATTAACATTAATTATGTAAATGTAACATAGTATATATGTATATATATAGCCTTTGTTGATAAATGGTTTCATTAAAAAGTCTTTTTCTATTATCCAACATAAAAAAATGTAATTTAATAGTTAACCAAATCTATAAATTTTAAGTATGTTTTTCATTGATAGTATTTATTTATTGATATTTTTTTTATTATATAATAGCTTTTTTTTCTCATATTAATAGATACATTGTGAATATTATTTATTACGATTAACGAGGAATTTTTTTTTTAAATTCCGGCTTACTTCTGACCTATGTTCTATTTCCTATAAATAGATAAGTTTTAAAAAAAATCTTTTGAAAAATGCTATAGAATACCTAAATGAAAACTTTATTTAACGTTTAAATAAAATATTCCACTATATATGCATAATTATAAAGATAATCAGTAAAGATCAATGTAATTAACCCTACTGTGAATGACGATTAATATGTCTAGAAAGTTCTAATAGGTTCATTCATTTATTTAGTTCTAATTATTAATATCTAATACATTTAAATTTCTTGCACGCATATGTAGGCAAAAACGTAGTTGTATATATTTTATATAAAATCATTAAATTATAAAAATCTATATATTTTTATATATAGTGCGAAAGTGTCTTAACACTAGGTTCCCTCTGCCTACCCTGCTGTGTACGGGATACAGCGTGAAGCTGAATTTATATATTTTTATATAAATAAACACAGATACCAGGTACCTATTTTTTTTTCTAATTTCCTTCGCGTCTTATTAATCCCAAGTCCTAATGCGCTTAGGTATTGGGAATGAAAATAAGTAAGTATAAAACATCGAAAAACATAGGTACATATTCAAAATCTTAATTATAAATCTATTTTCAATTTATATATAACATCTTACCAACCTTTGGTAAGAGAGGTAGGGGGAGACCTCGGTTGACCATCGAAAACACAGTATCAAAGATACTGGAGGAAGGTCACGTAAAAAACATGAGGACCCCCCAGAGGGTATGTATGAAGAGGTTGATGACAGGGGATGAGACGAAAGAGGAGTGTAGAGACCGTAGCATTTGGCGCTCCGTTCTCTCCGACTACCCGCTAGAGATAAAGCGTGAAGCTAAATGTAAATGTCAGATCTTACCAACAGTTCTATGAGTGTTAGTTCACGGGGTATAACAATGCGTCTATAACCTGGCAGCCTGCGTTCTAATTCATCTTGACCTGGGGGTTGTTGTGGTTCCGGGGGACGCATAGCTAGCACCCTTAAAATCCAACATTCATATTTAATTTTTCTAGTTTACAAATAAAACAAATTGTGTATGTGATTCTTATAGTTTACTCAGCAGTGTAAAATCAAGAATATTGTTTACGAGCAAACATTGTCGCAAATGTTATAAAACAAAAGTTTATTAACTTTATGTGGCTTAGAATAATGCGACCAAGTAGCACGGTTATTTTCCTCTGTTACAAATCTGGCTTTATATATATTATTTTTTAACATTTATCCTCTTAAATTACTCAAACTAACTGAGCTAACTAGCTAACGTTCTTTTCGTTTCTTAAGGTTACTTATTTAAAAAATAAAGACACTTAAAGACCCGCCTACCTGAATAGAGGTGTAGCGCGAACATTTTGTGGTTCTGGGGAACTAGCACTAGAAACTTCCGAAGGAGACGGTGATAATATCACACTAGGGGTTCGAGGGGCGGAACCCAGCTCCACGACTGGTGCTTCTAGTGTAGGCATTTTGTACTATCTACAAAAGATATAAACTATAGATTTCGTTAAAAAGACGTTTTTCATTTCAATATTTAATACTTTTATTAGGTATATATACCTTTATATTTATTCTCTTTATCTTCAATTATATAAGCAAACTTTTTAAAAAATATTTTTATATAAGAAAGATTTTGTTTTCCTTTTTTATCTGAAAGCTACTAGTGAAAATTACATTTTTGTCATTTGTAAGTAACAAGTTTCTAGTTGCTATGGATATTGCCAATGATAAATAATATACAATGTAAGCATTCACCGTGAACAGGTAGGTACAGCTCGCGAGGCTTAAGCTGAGCTTTGTATTTGTAAAAGTATAACCAGAAAAAAGTCTTAAAAATTAACTTTGTTATTAGATTAATAATAAATCAAAATTTTAATAATATATATATTTTTCTACACTGGCAATTGCATCCTCATAATTTGAAATCTAGTCTGATGTGCCATTTGTGTTATATTGTATAGTCATAGTACCAAATTAATCTTTTACTTTTTTTTTCGAATGGACTTAATGCTGTTGACCTGGATTGGTCTTGACAGCGTCACCGGGCTGGAAAATCTTTTACTTTTAACGACGGCTAATATATATGAACACACTAATGCAAAGCTCAACTTAAACCTCACGCACTGTACTCGTAAATGGATAATGTAAAAATATAAGTTGACATAGACATAAGACAACAACTCCAATTGAGAAAGCATAAACATTTAAACTTTTAAATTTTCTTACAACTTTATTAGAATACATAAAAAAGCCTCTGAAAAATGACTTTAGGCTTTATTAAGTACTTAATGATTCCGGCTTTTACAAATTCATTTATTTTTTCATTCCGACTACTTATTAAATTTAAATTCCTTGGTTGAGTTTATCCAGCCAGATGAAATTACGAAAAAAGTATATAAAATCTATTTAAAATGTAATTAGACAAAATTGTAAGTTATTTTTTTATTGTTATAAAACTACTATACAATTACTATAATATGTGTGATATACTACGCCAGTTTGTACCTAAGTCCGAATGCACGGGACTTTTACGCATTTGATTCGTGCCCTTTTTTATTAACATTAGAAGTCGTTAGGCGTTTAATAGTTCCATTTGAATTGATTAAAGATTGACAATCATTTTGAGACAATTTAATTTTCAATGTTTCCAGGAACTATGATGTCCATTTTTGGAGCCATGCCAAAATTGTCCAATAAAATCTTACCATTGTTGACTACAAAGAGCGAAGAGCTTTTATGGATGCTCTCAAAATCTACTAATTGCAAAGTTTTATCAGATGAGAAAATGCATATTTGGGGATTTTCTAAAAAGGAAGAAGGTAAAGTTTTTTGTTTATTTAATTAATATATTTTACCCTAGTAGATAATCGTTTATGAAGTTGTATGTGTAAGTAACCCCTAAAAGTCTGTGAGCACAGAAGAAAAGGTGGTTAGTGGTACCAAGACGTTTTACCTCATCTCAAACCGCGACTAACTAAACCTTCTCGCTAAGTCTGTCGGCTAAGGATTCAAGAGGATTGATAAAAAGATGGTGGTGAGAATTGTGAAAAGGTTGGTATCTTCGCCATATATGGAAAATTTGACTTTATCAGTCTGCGGGATATCTTTGTAGTATAGAGCGTATAAAAGAGAGATGTGTGAGTGAACGAAAGCACTTGCTAGCCTATATCCAGTAGTAAATATACAATTCAACAGATATTCTCAAAAGATATACATGAAAGAGTCTGGCAAAGCCATGTCGCGGAGCTTGAAAAGCAGACGGTTGTGCCGGACCTTGTCAAATGCTTTGGCTTTAGTTAAGAACTATCTTCTTTCTCGTGTCGCTACTGCTCGATCTGTGGATGTTTTATTTTTCAATGTGGTCGATTAACTGGTGAAATTAGTATTATATATGGATGAATAGAGGGGTCTGCAACCGAATTAATTATTTACAAATGAACAGTTGTTTTGTCTCAACAATTTTTTTTTATCTAGCTAGGATGATCTTCTCGTATACCTTACTTAAACAGCATTGTGTCTGTAATTAAACGGATTTTTTTGATTTGAGGACATCTATGACTACTGCTTCCTTCCGCTCCGTAGGAAACAATAACGCTGCTAGAGCATTTAAAATTAGGACAAACATAGCAATTGAGGGATTGAAGTTTTTCAGGATGGATTTAACCTCGTCTACGTCAGTCGGGAGTCAAACGTCACAACTTGTTGGCTTTTTATAGTTCCATTTCAATTGATTGTTTGCCTTAATAAAATATTGATCAATGCAACATTTAGATTGGAAAATACTTATTCGATACCATAGTGGAAAGGTTAGCCGTTGTTTGACACAAAGTCATTTTAACCATGGCAAATCTTCTTTACATGGTGGTATAACTTAATTTTTTTTAAGCCGTTAATCTAATCACTTAAGTTTTATTTTGGTCTATATTTAACTGACTACCCTCCATCGTGCCTCCTTCTATCTACGTGACGAAGAAAATTGTGGTCCACTAGCACGCCTAAAAAATAAAGAGCAAACAGCTTTCAATATTTTGTCTATCATTTTGACGTCTCAACTTTGGCGCGCTTTTGCAGTTTGCACTTTGATATCTTAAACCAGTCACTGAACCGAAACATTTTTATTGTGTGAAATTATTATATTAGTTTTAGTATATTTAAAAGAAAATTGAACAAGGAAAAATATAATATTTCTTTTTATAGCTAGTAATTTTAAGCCTAATTACAATATGGCGCAAAATGGAACAATGCATCATCATGAAGAATATCAATATTTAAATTTAATAGAAAAAATAATCAAAACAGGTATTTACCTTAAATTCTATACTAAGAATAAGAATTGTATTTAGTAATGTTATTGTTTAACTGACACAAACGTAAGTAATTTTTTTATTAATTATATATAATTTTAAACATTCACAGGAGATAAACGTTTGGATAGGACTGGTGTTGGAACCTTATCCATTTTTGGAGCCATGCAAAGATATTCTTTATGCGATAAAATCTTACCATTATTAACTACAAAGCGTGTATTTGTGCGAGGCGTTATAGAAGAGCTTTTATGGATGCTCTCAGGATCTACCAGTAGTAAAGTTTTATCAGATAAGAAGGTGCATATTTGGGATGCAAATGGTTCTAGGTCTTTTCTCGATAATTTAGGATTTACTGAAAGGGAGGAAGGTAGAGTATTATTTTTAGTTAATTATTGTTTAAATTATAATAATAAAGAATTTAAATATTTTTTGTTTAAATATAATTTTTTAGGTGATCTTGGACCTGTTTATGGCTTTCAATGGAGACATAGTGGAGCTAAATATATTGATGCAAAAACTAATTATGCAGGACAAGGAATTGATCAAATCCATAACATTATAAATACTATCAAGTATATAATTTTTTTAATGCTTTATATAGCTTACAATACAATGACAAAAAACTTATGATGTATATTTTTAATATGTTTTCTTTCAGAAACAATCCAAGTGATAGAAGAATGTTGATATGCGCATGGAATCCCTCAGACTTAAGCAAAATGGCTCTTCCTCCATGTCACTGTTTAGCACAGTTCCATGTATCTAGTGGAAAACTTTCTTGTCTGATGTACCAAAGAAGTGCAGATATGGGACTTGGTGTTCCTTTCAACATAGCTAGTTATGCTCTATTGACACATATGATTGCTCATATAACTGATTTAGAAGTGAGTTAGTTTCGAAATTGTTTTTTCACGACTGCTCAAATTTGTAAACAGACATGGCACAGAGGCATAAGCATGAGACTGTAAACAACAGCTTGTGGATTCAATTCTCACTTAGCTCTAGCAAAATGTATTTTTGAGTTTCACCATTCAATGCGCAATGCCTCCAGAATTTAGTAAAGGAATGGAAGTGTTGTAATGGGAATAGAGTGTCTTGACACCAGATTCCGATTAGAGCACTTGGAAGGACTTCAAGGGGTTTGGGTTTGAGTCCTACTATGTTAAGATCTATTTTAAAAATAAATAAGCTATTTCCTCTAAGTTATATACATAAGATTTATAAAGATGTCTATACTCAGCTTTACACAGTATTTTGCACATAAAATTAGCCAGTGCACATGTAACAAAATGTCTCAATACTTGTAGTTCCCTCTGCCTACCCTGATTTATGTTGGATACTCTATAAACCTAACAAAACTATAAAATATAAAAAGCTGACATGACTATTAAATTCAATATATTAATGAATCAATAACATATTTAAAGATTTGCAATTTTTTTCAGCCTGGAGAATTTGTTCACACAACAGGTGACACGCATGTATACCTTAATCACATAGAACCTTTGAAGGAACAATTAAAAAGAGTACCAAAGCCTTTTCCTACACTGGAATTTTCAAGAAAAATTAATTCTATTGATGATTTCAAATATGAAGATTTTATTATTAAAAACTACAATCCTTATCCGAAAATCGATATGGAAATGGCAGTTTAATTCAGTTTTATTTAAAGAAATTAAGTTATCAATATTTTATTTTCTTATATGTATATCTACTTAAATAAGTTATAACAAAATCGTTTTTTAAGAATTTATTTGCCTTAAATATAATTTTGTATTTGATTTAAGAAATGGTAATCATAGTATCAAGTAAGCAGTAATTAGATAGTATTAAGTAATTATGTTAGCATAATAAAATGGATGTTGAAATAGGCAGAATTTTTTTTGTTTCAAAAAACTTAATTAAAATTTTCGTCTTCCTTTTATTTACATTAAAAAGAAGACGAAAAAACGAACAATCGAAATAACTTGTTTATCTTCAAACTGTATCCCGCATACATTGGGATAGACACTGCAGCTTCAGAATTAGAGATGAGACATTAAGTGACAAGATTCAATGTGTGGAATTTTCGCAGTTTATTTTGCTAGTGTGGAGGGAATAATAATATTTCATACCAACTGGAAATAGAATTAACTATGGCACAGTCCCACTATGCCACAATGGCCTCTGTATAATAGGATATATTAAAATTTATGTGAATAATTAGCAAATATTTGTAATATATAGAAATAACAAATAGAAAAGGTTTTAGAAGCATACATAATAAATAATTAAAACTAAATTATCAAATATTTACTTTAATTAAATTATTAATAGAACTACAAAATTAAACCCCCATAATATTAAAAAAATAATGGCAATTCATATCTAAAAAATTAAGTGATGCTAATAAAACTGTTATTCTTATAATTGTAAATATCTCAACAATAACAAATTCATATTTATTTTTATCTTATCATAGATAATATTTAAGTAATTTCATTTGCATTTGTACATTACTTCATTGTTATAAGTCTTGTTACATTATAAGATTAGTACACTTTCAGTTCCTGTAGAATCCCATGATAATGTAAACATTTGTGTATTTCAAATTAAAAACAAAAATATGTTTATGGAGGAGTCAATTGAATTGCAATTGGTAGGTAAATTAACTTTTAAAAAAATAATATGCGACTATTATCAACACATTTGGTCATCTTGTGGTGGGACCTGAAAATAAATTAAGTTTAATTAGTATAGAAATAATTCAGTTTTAATAAATGTTATTAAAGAAACTATTTTTATAGGTTATAGTTATAAATATGATATTTTATCTTGAAATANTATAAATTTAAGTAAATATTTCATCTCTTCGAGTGGGGATCGAACCCACAACCAGTCGGTTTTGCAGTCACACCTCGTGCCGCTGCGCCACGACCGGCCTCCTTCCTTATAAGATAAATTACAAATTACCTTTTTCCAATGTTCTATGAAATTATTTTTAAAATTATGATATGCAATTTTATTTTATAGTTTAAAAATTATCTTTTTATTTAAGTGTGTCAATGTTTGTCTTATTATAATAAAAAAATAACGAGACCTACATGGCAGAGCAGTACAGTGTTTGATGACACTCTGGGATTTAATTATTATCATTTCCTTGCCTTGGTAAAAAGACAAAGCATAGTTAAGTTCTCAACAAGCAATGTAACAAAAATTTGCTTGTGTATGGGAAACGGAATGTCTTTACACTTGATTCCCTCTGTCTACCCTGTTATATGCAAAATATACATAGAAAAGAAATATCACCTGAGGTACTGATTCATCCAATCTACTACTTGGTACAGGTAAAGCAGCTAGTTGCTCTGCAAGAGCCATTGTGACTTCCGATTCAACTGTAATTTCCACCCATAGAGTATCTAAAACATAAAACTAGCAATGACTAATATTTTATTTTATAACATTACATGTCAAAGATACATAACCTATGCTATTATTATTTTCACATTTTAAATAAAAAATACTTTTACAATAATTGAATGATTCAATGTAGGCAGTTGTGGTACATGAGGACAGCCATTTGACTGTAAACTGGCATGGCACTGGCAACTCCAGCACTCTACCAAATTCGGACAGACAATAGGGAACAGAGTATCTTAATGGGTATAGTGAATTAAAAGTTTCCTCTGCCTACCCAGTTTTTGCGATTTCATAAAGCTAAAAACAAAAGAATCATTACAAATATTCAACCAACTTTTTAAAATAATTATATTTACTTTATATTGTGAATATTTTTTTTTAAATAAAATAAAATATATTGTGAAATTTAAAAAAAATATGCTCTTGTTTATCTCTTCATTCTGGTAATAAGACAAAATGCAGTTGAGTTCTGCTTCGCTACAAGCAGTGTCTCATAAAATTAATTTGAAAGTGGGCAAGTGATTGTCTTAATATAGCATTCCCTGTGGTGACCCTACTATATGTACAGTTGAAGCTAAAAAAAATTTATATACCACCAATTTGTTCTCCTTTTTCTGTTACTAAATGAAAATATCCTCGATGTACGCCAGCAACACTTGGTGCTTGCAATTTCATGGTTACATTAGTGGAATGTCCAGGGGGAAGAGGTGGCACAAATACTGGTGTTGCTGCAAAATATTCGCCCCCAGCCTGTATCAATCTACAGCTACCTGGCCACCCTTCAGTTCCTGTGTTGGCAATACTCCAATTTTGTTCAAAACTGTAATCAGATACTATTGAATTACTTCAATTTTGTCATCTTTAAGTATATTTCCTTTCATTATTTATATATTATTAATTTAATTAATTCTTATAAATAATCTCTGTTAGATATATAAAATAGGAATGCTAATGTTTGTTAATATCAGTATTTAAATAATTTATATAGGAAAATCTTACTAAGCTGAAGGTCCCACTGCAGATTCCTGACTTTGAGATGCTTTTAATGACATAGATGGTAGTTTGGGAGGTAAGCTGTAATCTAAATAACAACATATTGCTGCTTGTAAATTCCTGAAAAACAATTTAATTTTATAAAGATTTATTGGGATACAGAAATATCTGTATAAACTTCATATGTATATTTTTTTACCAATTACTCATATCGAGAAAAAAACTAGCTGTATTATAGCTTAAACTAGTTCCTAAAAGCTTTTGCATTTGGCGTATGAGCTCTTCCCTATCGGTAGTATTCATACAACTAAATTGCAACAGAAGGTTTTGATCTATTTCGCCATGATTCTGGCCAATTTCACCAGTTGATGATGAACCGTCAATATCCATTATGCTTAAACCTAAATAACAGGCACTTTCTGCAACTCTTAACACTATCCTATTGACATTCCCTTTGTTTATATTCGTCAGCTGACTTCATTCGTCGAAATGTTAAAAAGTCCAAAAGTAGTGGAATTGCTGGCACTTGTAACTAAATAATAAACATAAAATATTTGACATTTAAAATATTACAATAGTAATCGTCAGATGTCACATTATTTATTTTCAAAAAATGAATGAATGATCGATGATCTCCGGCCATCTGTCCCGTAATCTGTCAGTGTTTTATTAAATCACGATCATCATACACTACAGATTCAAAAAATGAGCTGAATAATTACGATACTGTGAATATTAAATGTGTAACGGTAAATTAAACAGTGGTAATTACACAATTTGTTACTATATATACTGTTCTTAATAATTATTACTAATTGAAAAAGTATTTATTATAAAAAAGTTAAATTGTACGATTCCTTAAATTTTGCAATTTCATTTCAGAATGAATTGAGTTCAGAATTCCAATACATTGTTATTTATAAAAATATAGTAATTTGCATAAATAGATTAAAGAAAGAAACTTAGACGCAATATAATTTTACATAAAGATTTACTATTTTTTATTTAATGTTTCTTAAAAAAAACATTCAATCATTCTCATTCTTCCCGAATCAATCTCTAACTTTATGATATCATAGATCTTATGTTATGAATAATATTGATCTGTGACCAACCTTTAACTTTTAAAATATTTTTTAATCAAAACTTCAAAAAGCACAACATTCACACATTGTTTTCTTTTTGAGTTGAGGATTTTATTATACATTTTCTTAACGTTCCTTGTATTAAATAATTTACTTAATATACAGGGATATATTTTTGAAGTCATAGAGGATATTTTCATTTGTATTTATTTGCAATAACTTTTATGTATTAGCTGAGGTATAAATTACATTTTTGTATTTTTCTTAATTATACGATAAATATGGATTCCCCTGAAGAAAAGTCTAAAAGAGCGCATGCTTGTCCGTTTATTGGATGTACTGCCGTATTTAATAGACCCTATAGGTTGGCCCAGCATCGACTGGTTCATATAAATGTGGTAAGATTTATAATTTCTATGTACTAATTATATGAATATATTCTTTTATAACATGCATTATATTAAATTATTTATTATTTTTAGAAAGCTTTTGCGTGTACCCACGAAACATGTACAAAAGAATATACCAGTAAAAGTCATTTAGATCGTCATATTAACAGTGCACATAAGAAGAGTGATATTGATGTATTGCACTGGTATGTACATATTACCCAAGAATATTTTCTTACCTTTTTAATTGATATCATAAAATAATCACTACAACACTTGTTTTAGCTGTCCAAAATGTATGAAGAAGTATGCTAACAGACAAAATTTAAAAAGGCATATGAAAGTAAGTCACACTGAAAACAACAAACCTTTTGCTTGTGATATCTGTAAATTGATTTTCAAAAAGAAACACCAACTCCGAGCCCATATGTATATTCATAATGGCTTAAAAACATTCAGGTAACAATATCTCTAACATTAGTCTTTTTTGTGTCTTACTAAAGTTTTATTGTTAGTGTAACTGTAAATGAAATATACTAAAGGATCTCCACATTTTGATTGTTTTGATTATCCTGTGTATACAGCGAAATATATTTTGTACCAACATAATTTATTATTTTAAGTAAGTGAGACCCGCTTGTGGGATTAGAATGTGCACTCACCAAACTTGTGAAGATTTGCATCAGACAGTTTTTGGGTTGAAATCTGGATCACTGGATCATCGATGTAGCATCCTGGGAGTTGAAAAGACCATTACGTGGGTCTCCTGTACTACCCTGGCCCTGTACTTTACAATATATTTACATCAGACTTACCAATAGATGAACGCGATATACGCCAATGATGTATCTTACCTGGTTAGTGATGATCTCCCATCAGCGGCCAGCGACAAGCTTCAACGCCTACTTGACGATACCCATAGATGAATGAGAAAATGGCTCATCCAGGCAAGTACTCAAAAATCTATCCACATTACGTTCACTCTGAGAAGTGAAAACTGCCCTCCTTTCAGATTTGGAAATTATACACTGCCGGAATGTGATTATGTAAAGTACTTGGGTTTTAACTTGGATAGAAGGCTCACCTGGACCTGTCACATTAGAAAGAAACATGATGAAATTAACCACAAGTTCTGAAGTCTATACTGGCTTATAGGTAGAAACTCTGTCCTATCTGTTGACAACAGGCTGCTGATCTCTATACTAAAACCTATCTGGACCTATGGAATTCAAAATAACATTCTGCATACTATAGCAAATGCTCTGTAGTTCTCCAAAAACGACGAGATCCACGAATATATTAATGTTCCCACAGTTCAGGCTGAAATTGACAAACACAAAAAGAAGTATGTGTACCAACTCTCGATCCATCCAAATGTCCTGCCTAATGATCTTTTAAAACCCTTACCTAGAAGGATGAAAAGGAAGGATGTGCTATAAAACCGTTCGTCGCCTAACCGCCATATAGAAGCAAGCCAGTCAAGCAGCAAGTCTGCTTATAGTCTTGTGACTGATTGCAGATTTATTTAAAAAAAAATATATTTTTTAAATGAAACTATTTTAACCGGATTAATCGCGTATATTTTAAATTATACTATTTGGAAACCCGACGTTTCAGTAGTCCGTGCAACATTTTGCAGTAGTCCGTGCAACATTTTGCAGTAGTCCGTGGTCACGGGTAGACTGAGGAGGCATTCGTCTGTCAGTTGACATAATTATTGTATCAAATTACCGCCAACGATTTCTTAATCGCCTCGCGCCCTGGATACTGGCCTGGATTCCTGCAGAATGAGCTGATAGTATTTTGCCCTCTGGTATGGTGGGTTGGAGACTTCAATGATTTTATGAGTCGGTGGGTCCCAGGTGGTAGAAAGTTTCCACCCATCCTTTCTATTGAAATTAGGATGTTTTTGTATTTCAATAGCCTCGCGGATCATTCTAGGAATGTATCTGTTTTCCTTAGCGAGGATTTGGGGTTTATCAAACCTAATGTAGTGGCTGGGTTTATCCACAGTATGCTCACACACAGCTGACTTCGATACATGCCCATTCTTGATGTCAGAGATGTGTTCCTTCACCCTAACACCGATGCTTCTCTTTGTTTGACCGATGTATGATAAGCCACAGTCACAGTCTAGTTTGTATACACCTGCACTCTGTAAAGGAATATTACTTTTTACTGGTCTCAAGAATTGGCTCACTTTCTTGTTAGGCTTGAATATGGTTTTTATGGAAGCTCTTCTTAAGATGTTGCCAATCCTGTCTGTAACACCCTTCACATATGGTAGAAATGCCGGCTGTCTCTCTACTGTGGGTGGCTTGTTGGTCTTCTGACAACGCTGGCGGGGAACTGGCAGCTTGTTCTGATGAAGGCTATTCTTCACCTGGCGAAGCTCGTCCCCTAGGTGTTCAGCGTCGCAGAGGTGGTGGGCTCTCTGAAACAAAGATTTGCCAACGGTAGATAACTGTGTAGGGTGATGGTGAGATTCACCATTGAGGTATCTATTGGTGTGCGTGGGTTTCCTAAATACTGTGTGGCCTATTGTGCCATTGGGATTTCTTATGACTAAAACATCAAGAAAAGCTAGGGAGTTATTTGCCTGNTGACACTGGAACGATTTCTAAATTTAATAGAAGAAATTGGAATATTTCTGGCGGAAAAGCAAAGGGATGTCCCGGAACTTAAAAATCCTGATTGGTTGTGTGATTTGGCTTTTTTAGTTGACATTACAAATCATTTGAATGTCTTGAACACATGGCTTCAAGGCAAAAATCAACTGATATCCCAGCTCTACGCTCATGTATCATCCTTTCAATGCAAGCTGACTTTTTTCAGATCACAATTGAATTCTGGAAATTACAATCATTTTCCAAATTATAAGAAAATACCTGAAAAATTCAACAAAACTGCGATTAATTTTAGTTATGTAGAGAAGCTAGATATTTTGATTCAATCTTTTCAAGACAGATTTTCGGAGTTTAAAAAAGTGAAGCCTCTGTTGGACATATTCAGCAATCCTTTCACGATTTCAGTTGAAAATGCGCCAGAGTCAATGCATTTAGAAATTATCGACATTCAAAACGACCAATATTTACGCAACAAATTCAACGAAGGAGACTTGCTGAACTTTTACTGCTGCATTGATAAAAATATGTACGAAGAGTTGCGCATAAACGCTCTGAAATGTGCCAGCTTATTTGGTTCTACCTATATATGTGAACAAACTTTTTCAATACTGAATAATAATAAAACAAAAAATTGAAACCGCCTTGCAAATGAAAGTTTGGAAGCAGTTTTACGTGTTGCTACAAGTAAATTTGAGCCAAATATAAAAAAGATTGTGTAAGCACTATGCAGTGCCACGCTTCAAAATAATAAATTCTTTTTCAATTTTAATAAATTATTATCTACTCTTTATTGTCTTTAATTACCTATACTTCTGGCGGCCGGCCCGCCATCAGTTCATGATTTGCCCGAGTGGCCCCTAGTCTCAGTAAGTCTGAGCAACCATGCTGTAAAGGAATGTTACTTTTCACTGGTCTCAAGAATTGGCTCACTTTCTTATTAGGCTTGAATGGCTTCATGTTCCAGTATATTAGATGATAGTCTATTTATGTTCCAAGTTGAAATCCGTAAGGGAACTATGAATGTTATTTGGCGACGACTGAGGTCAATATGTTTAAGAGTGTACCCACGTGTTGAATGAGTTGATATATCTTTTCAGACTGTTGTTGTTACAACACCTTCTATTATTGTTTTATAAGTAAAAAAAAAAATTCGTTTATTATAGATGTCATGTCTGTGAAAGGGAATTTGTCACACTATATGAAAAGAAGAAACATATGAGGAACCATAAAACATATACTTGTGAAAACTGTGATATAAATTTTAGTCGCTGGACCGACCTTATGTCACACAAAAGAAAATGTCTGCAGTCCTTAGGTATTTTTGCAATTTTTTTAGTGATTTTTGTTGTATTTATTTCTTGGACTCATGGTCAGAACTAGCAACGCAAGCTCCACAACTCTACTGTATGTAGTAGTTTTTCGGAATTTGGTTGAGAGATTAGGTCTGCTCTTCTTACTCTAAAAAAAAGGGAGTAAAGCAAGACGCTGAAAAACAAATAATGTATTGTGTAATTTTTAAGGACACATATTTAAAAAAATTGAAGCTAAAGGTTTTTTGCTTTTCTTTGCTTCACATTGCCGATTCTTTGCTTCACATTGTAACCCGCATACAACCTACCAACCTACCCTAGGCAGTGAGAACCTAGTGTTAAGACACTCCGTTCTCCACTTTCCGCCGAATTCTGAACGCATTGTGCGTTTAGTCACACTTTGTGCCTCTGCGCCACAAGCCACGACTGGCCTCTAAATAATATTTAATTTTTCAAATATTCTAAGAAAGTATTTTTCTTACCTAAGTTTTAAAAAACATTTTAAAAATTTTAATAACATATCTTGTCTAATTTGTCTTGTTAAACGGTGATATTTGTTAATTTTCTTACAGAATATATATGTGATGATTGCGGCAAAGTTTTTAAGGAAAGACAACACATAATTAGACATGTAAAAAAACATGAACCAAATGCACCAACAAAAATGTTTTACTGTCCATATGAAAATTGTCACAGGTTGTTGTTATTTAATATATTTTAAAATATATGTACAGAGCTTAACTCTTTATTCCGCAATGAGCAGGGTAAGCAGCGAGAACTTAACGCTTAAGATACTTCGTTTGACACGTACCGCCCAACTCGTTGAGTAGTAGGAACTCAACGCTGCGCTTTGTTTTGTTATAAGAACAAGGAATGACAATACTTTATTTCCGCGAGTGGGAATGAAATAAAGGTCGCGTTTATCGTTAAACGCTTTGCCGCGGCGCCGCAACTATTAATAAATCGAATCAGCCAATAATATTAGAAATAATTAATTTGTTTATTCATACTATTTCGTTTGTTTTCAGACATTATTCGCGAAACAGTAATTTGAAACAGCATGTTCTCAACAAGCATGAAGGGATGACTTTTAACTGTTTAATATGTGAGGCCAAATTATCTACAAAGGTAAGTATTTTCATTGAAAATACTTTATTACGAGATTCCTATCGATTGTTGTTTTTTTTTTCTGTAATATACGACGGCCAAAAGAGTGCAGAGGATCAGTGTCTTAGTGTATACGTTAACTGTGGATTGATTCCCACTTATTTTTTTTTTAACTTCCGTCCTACTATTGCAGGGAAATTACGATTTTTAATATCTTGTTATATATTTACTACCTTATCTTAGGTGAATGGTGTTGACGGTGCCAATCATCACTCAATTTCTCAAATTTAAATAAGTGTAAACTGGAGTCTGGAGTGTCTCGACACTATGTTCTCTCTGCCTCACCTGATGTGAAGCTTAAAAAAGTTGCGCAGCTTATGCTAATATATAGCTAATATGTAGCTCATTTTACTGCAAAACCACCAAATACCAGTAAATCTTATTTTAAATAAATTGCATGTCAGGTTGCGTAACCTGTAAATTTATATAAAATAATATTTGCAGTGGTCTTATAGTAGAATGAGCTAATATAGTTAATAAGGAGTATTTTTTTTACTTTTCTAATAACAAAAAAATATTTCAAATTAAATCATCCTTTTATAGGCGAAGTTAAATGAGCATTTACAACGTCACAACAAACCTGATGTATCATTAAACAACAAAAAGAAAACAAAAACAGTCCGAAAGAGAAGAAAGGATCTAAATAGTATGAAAGTGTCTTCAATATTGAAATTGGGTGGCATTGTTCATAATGAAGCCGAAGAAACTATTGTTAGCAATATAAATAGTACAAACATGTCTACTTTGGAATCAACTAGTCTTAATTCAAGTTTATTTATAGAACCTACTAGTCAAGATTTGTCTAAAAAGACTTCAAGTGTACCTGAAAATAATTTAATAATGTATCATGCATCTTTAGATAATTCTTCAAGTGATAATAACTTGTTTACCTCACAAAATATAATAATTAATGACGCACATACTGACAGTATAAATGTAGTTGTGACTAAGGAAAATTCTATGGCTAAAAATTCTTTTACGACTATCTCAACTAATTCTGTAGAAACCAATTTGTCACAAGATATACCTCAAATAATTGTATGATTTTTTTTTATATAATTTTGTTTTCGAATTGTTATGGTAAAAAAATAATCAAAAGTAAGAAAAATTTAAAACCAATCTGCCCAGCTGATTATATATGTTCAAGAGGCCAGTAACTATTCTGTAATCAGTAACTATACTGTAAAATATATTTCAAAAATCACATTAAAGTTAAAGACTTGTCCATATATACTAGATCCTATAACTATATAGTAAACATTTTCTATATTTTTACATATTTGAAATGTTATTCCACACTAAGGATAGAAAAATATTTTAGATAAAATATACACTTGGACGATTTCCAAGAGGCGCGGGTTCCAACTCCGTAACACTCAATTTTTGTTTTCTAAAATATTTTACTGTCTATATTCATTTGTGAAAACCTATGGTTTTATTAGCCAACTTCTGTAAGAAAAGAAGGTTATCAATTCGACTGTTTTTTTTTATTATGTTTGTTACCTCAGAACTATTGACTGGGTGAACCGATTTTGATGCTTTTTATTTTATTTGAAAGCTAGTGCTTCCCGTGTGGTCTCATTATATATAAAATTATTTTTTACTTTTTAGTTCGTTGTTTGAAATTAATTTAAAAATTAATTTATCAGTCATCATTTTCAAAGTATGTTCTAGAAATTCACTGATGAGAGAATCTAGCAAGCCGACATATTTTTGCAAACGAAAGAGAGATTTAGCTGTTATACCTCTCACTTCTACTCTTCTGCAAAAAATAAATTCATTCCTGGTCATACTTAATATGTCAAAAATAAATTTAATTTATTTTTGATATATTAGTTATAAGTGTTTTCTGATATAAAATAATGAGATCTGTTTTCGTTAATAATAAAATGTTGTATGGTTCACTGTATTTCATTTATATGTATATTTGAAACCTTAAGACATAAACCTAATTATTATAGTATACATATCTATACTCAAAGTGTGACGTTAATTTCCGACACTTGATACTCATAACATAACATCGTGAATAGGAATGATAATGATAATTAAAAACAACAAAAAATTTTAGATTATTGTTATTATTAATAGGATCGATAATTATTTGGAATANTAGTAAAAAAAAAACAAAATAATAATATTAAACAAACATAAAAGTACAGACATACAAATATAAAAACATATACATACAAATACATACATATATACATACATACATACAAAAATAATACGGAAATGCATATATACGTACATATTATATGACCATATTATAAGTGTTGTTCTAGGTAGTAATTTTTAAGCCTGCAAAGTGTGACGTTAATTTCCGACACTTGATACTCATAACATAACATCGTGAATAGGAATGATAACGGTATGTGAAAACAACAAAAATTTTAGATTTTTATTATTATTAATAGGTACCATAATTATTTGGAATAAATATTACTACAAAGCGCGACAAGCCGTCATGGTATGTTGAACGCCAATCAAAGTGATTGACGTCACACCTTGGTAAACAAATGAATTGACATTTTGTATTATATATATAGGAAGTAATAAAGATAAAATAGAATAGTGAAATGGATAAATAAGAGAGTAATGAGGGTAGGATAGTCGCATCGGATAAAAGTCAGCAGTGGATCGTAGGTATAACTAATATTATTCTTCTCTCTGTAAATGATGTGAAGTACGAAGCAGTGCTTAGGACTTGCGACCACAGGTGTAGGCTTCAGGGCCCCCTTTACAGATTCAAACGCTGGCCTCCATTGATCTAGCCCAGTATAATTACAAATATGTCTTAACCATAAATACTTAGTTAGAAATGGTATAAAAATTGAATGTAGCGGGATTTGAACCTCTGCCTGTTGGAAACCATTCAAGCGCTCTGATCACTAGGCCATACGTTCGCATCAAAATACGTCGAAATTATTATATACTTGTTACAACTCATTTATATTGTTAGCATGTCTTAGAGATTTTTAGAAATTTCTGCTACCCGAAGATAATTATCGTTTCGACTTTTTGGTTTTCTAGAGAAAATGCTATATTTTAAATATTTTTAAAGTGTCATTCCACATCTAAGAAAGAAAAATACTTGTTTATAAAACGTATAAAAATTTTAACATAGCGAGATTTGAACCCGCATCTCTTGGAAACCGTTCAAGCGCTCTGACCTCTAAGCCATACGCTCTCGTCAAGCTACGTCCGAATTCTTATACGCTTATTACAACTTAGTTATGTTGTTAGCATGTCTGTAAAGAGGTTTTACAAATTTCAAAGATAATTGCTAAGAATTATCGTTTGGTATCAGAGAATGCTATTTTCTTTTTTACATTTCTTAAATGTTATTCCACATTTAGGAAAGAAAAATTCTTATTTATTACGACGTATAAAATTTGAACTTAGCGGGATTTGGAACAGCGCCTCTTGGAAACCGTCCAAACGTTATGTTCAAATTTTTATACGATTTATAAATAAGTATTTGTATATTGAATATATATTTACGATAAGATCATTTCTTACAATTATTGCATAGTAAAAATGTACACAATTGAGCTAAAAAAAAAAATTTCTTGTCAATTCAATTAAACTTCCAACTCTATGAAATCTTTTGCGTGCATGAGATACATGAACATATATTATATGTTCGTACCTCGTCGTCTTAATATTCTTTCAAGGCTAGCAAATAAAATAAAAGTTAAAAGTAAATTCATTTTAAAGTGCAGAATCGATATTTAAAATAATAGTCAATACATCCCTAAAACTTATAAGACACATCAAATCTCAGGACTCTTGGTTCCAAAATGTCACTGTCAGTGTCATATGATATTTCATTTGTTTATCTGAGATAATGTGTGCTATCACTATTTTGCTTATTATCACGCTTATCAAACCACACAAAAATCTAAAAAATACATAAAAAATATGACCTACATTATTTTTATGTGAACAGTTTTCAACGAAAAATACCTGTCAATTTATATAGAAGTAAGACTTTAATTGATTGATTAATTAGCGTATGCAAACTTATTCTATCAGAACAATGGAATTGAATCTAAACATATTTACTTTAAATTGCTGGTATGTTCTGAATTTAACATTTTTATTTTTTATTAATATATGTATCTTATTGCATACTTTTTAATTTATTACACACATTTTTTCTCACTGTTCTAAGGGGAATTCCTATTGTTTCAAAAAACCGTAAGGAAAGAATAGTAGCCATAGCTAAATATTTGGTACAAGCTTCTCATAATATTGTATGCTTACAAGAAATTTGGAGTGAAAGTGATTACTTATATTTGCAAGAACAATTGTCAACATGCTTACCATATTCTCATTACTTTTACAGGTAAATAATTCTTCTTATATATTTTTGTTGTTATAATTGTATAACATGGCTGAGAATTTCTTTATCTATTAACTTAAGAATATTATTAATAAATTTAATTTATTATAGTGGTGTTCTTGGATCTGGTCTATGTGTATTTTCAAAATGGTTGATTCAAGATGTTTTCTTCCACCAGTGGCCACTCAATGGCTACATTCATAAAATTCATCATGGTGACTGGTTTGGAGGAAAGGGTGTTGGGTTGTGCAGAATAAAATGCAATGATAGACTTATAAATATTTATTGTACACATGTAAGTTGTGTTTACTCAAACATTTATTTAAATTAATCAAACAATTTTTGTACACAATGTAACATGTAGCAGCCAACTAGTTTTTTTCTTTTCTAAGTGAGGAATAACACTTAAATTTTTTTTAAATATTTAATAAATAGCATTCTCTCTTACCAAACGTCAATTCTCAGTAATTATCTTTAAGTGGAAATTTGTAAAAATCTCCCTACAGATATGCTAACAACATAAATAAGTTGTAACAAGCGTATAAAAATTTTGACATAGCTTGATGGGAACTTATGGCTTTGTGGTCTATGGGTTGTGCCAGCTCTCAGTATGCCTCAAGTTCAGGGTTGCCTGGCTTAAACAGGTCACTTAATGTTAATATTTGCAGCCATGTGTTTTTTTAATGAATTATCGATTTCCATATTTTCTTAATTAATAAAAAATATATACGCGATAATTGTCACCCTTCATTATCTTAAGGAAACATGATGTAATTATAATAAATCGATATTAGAATTACTGATCCCTACAGATTTAAGCAATGAGATCTCGACCTATAAGTTCCTAAGCAAGTATTTATAAACAAAAAAAATTGTTACATTAGACATTTTTAGTTTTGGTTGGATAACCAAGTTAAATATTTAAAATATTGAATTCTATTGCATTCAATCTTAGTGCACTAATTTTTTTAATACTATATTATTGTTAATACACTAGTTTAGGAGCAACACTTGACAAAGAAGCTGGTTTATTAATTGAATGGCTAATAAAACTAGTTGGCTTTGATTAATTAAATATTTAAATGTTATAGCTTCACGCAGAATATCATGAGGATGATATATATTTAGCACACAGAGTATTACAAGCGTATTCAACGGCTGAGTTTGTGAACCTCACAACTTCACCTGCAGATGTCTCTATTCTGGCTGGAGACTTAAACACTGCGCCTGGTGATTTGTCATTTAGGTATGGATGTCATGAATTTCGTGCATAAAATATATAGGGTGGACGTGTCTAGTTCCTTTTACGAGAGTAGCATATTGGGAAAAATATTTCAAACCCATACCTAAAATAAATAATTAAGATACGTCAACATTTTAGATTTAGGATTTTTTTCATTTGACGATGTTTATCCATACTGTGACGCAGTTACACATAGATACATTGTTAACTTACGCGTAACTGCGTAACATAAACACTTGCTACAAAAATACTACTTAAGGTTTTAAAGTGGCCTCAAGTTTAAAGTAGTGATGACAAAAATACTCTGTATATGTAGACATGTGTGTGTGTGTGACATAATATATAAAGTATGGTCGACGAGTCGTGGCCACTCTGAAGCTAGCTATAGATTACCGCAAATTAGATTTTTGGATTTTTCTTACTTTTGATATTTTTTTCCCTAGTGATCAATGTGCAAAAGTTCAAAAAGTCTATCTTAAAGGCGGTCACGACACCTTGACGGTACTGTTTCACTTACTTCTTTTAATTATTATACAAAATATATTTAATTTCGATGCTTATCACAAACTGTCTCCATACTAGCTGGAGGTTTTAACTCTGCCCTGGCAATTTTTTATGGATGGCAAAAATTCGATGCTTATTAAAAGGAATAAAGTAACATATTATAATCATTATTAGTAACACATTTTAGTCATTTAAGTATTGAATTCTGCTACTTAACTCAATACAATTATATGAAGGCCTTGTCTTGAAAATTGGACGGTGCATGAGGAACGGAGGGTCTTAACACTAGGTTCCCTCTGCCTACACTGCTATATGCGAACATATGGCATCCATAAATTACTTTGTCGATTTTCTTCAGCCTCCTTATCGTTTGGCGTAATTTGAATATTGATGACCCATAATGTTTAATTATTTAATATGCTATTTTTAGGTTAATAACTCAACTGCCAGCTCTAATAGACCCATGCAGCTTGGATCACGTTGCAAACAAGACTGACCAAATATTGGGAACTTGTGATAATATCAATAATAGTTATTCTGATGCAAAATTAGTTAAAACCTGCCCTGAAGGAAAGAGAATAGATCACATTCTATTCCATGTTAAACCTGGTTTGGAGGTAAGGGTTTATGTACACGAAGTTAGCAAATACAGTATGGTCGATGACTCGTGGCCTCCCGTGAAGTTAGCTGTAGCCTGTAAATGACTACAGAGATTAATTTTTTTTCTTACTTTTGATTATTTTGCTGCAATTAAAGAATATGCAACCAGCCACGACTCGTTAACTTTAACCTTGTTATTAATTAATTAATATAATTTTGTGTTATACAACAAATATAATAAATATTACCAATTTTCATTTCTCCGCAATGGTATGGTGTGGTTGTGGGTTCGATCCCCACTCGAAGAGATGAAATATTTATTTACATTTTCATTTCTTCGCTGTGGTGACGAGAGGAAAGCGCGGAGTTGAGTACCGCCACTCAACACGCAATGCCTCCAGAAATTAGTGGAAAGTGTCTTAAGTCTTAACACTAGGTTCCCTCTGCCTACCCTGCTGTGAGCGGGATACAATGTGAAGCTGAAAAAAAATTAAAATCTAAAAAAAATATTACTTTTTAGGCTGTTGTTGTGAACTTTGGAAACCCATTAGAAAATAGAGTGCCAGGTGAATCATTTTCATATTCCGATCATAACGCTGTTTATTTAGAGTTAAAGCTTAATTCGTCGAATAAAATAAACCAAAGACAGCTTAGTGCTGAAGAAAAGTTTCAAGAAACCATAGAAGAAACTATTAAAGTATGCAAAGATGCTACCAAAACAATAGGAAAATCGAGAAAATTATATCTTTTGACCGGTGGTTTAATATTCATGTTTCTCTTAGGCTCGGTCGGGTTTTGGCCTAATAATATTATATCTGATGTATTAAAAATAATATTAACAGGAATTTGTTTTTATTACATAATTATGGGCACTTTGTGGAATAGAATCGAAATGAACAGCTTGAAAGCGGGTTTGAGGGCGCTAGAGAATTTCAATAAAAACCATAGTGATGAGAAAATTGTTAAATGAGATTTGTTAATGAGAGAGAAAGATATTTTTTATAAATATTATTAATAATAATAATCAGTATTATATTTTGTTATTAAAAACCATCGCTGTTTTAATATAATTCGTTTGACATTGCCAATATAATTATTTAGCTTAATAATAAGTTTAAGTTTAAAATGTTTTTTTTCGTAGCTATTTTGCTGTTAAGTTGTATTAAATATTATATAAACCATACAATAAATAAATTGACTGAATTTATAAATTCTGTGTGTATATATAAAACTATAACCTCAATAAAATATCTTTAACATATCAAATTATGCATATACTCGTACACATTGTACATTTTTTCTATTTTAACTATTTTTACACAGTAAAGAATATTTTTTATAATCAATATTCTTTTAAATAGCTTCGGGCTTTATAACAGGGTAGGCAGAGGGAACCTAATGTCATGACACTGGCGG
Source organism: Heliconius hermathena (assembly GCA_013403705.1). Lineage (NCBI taxonomy): Eukaryota > Metazoa > Arthropoda > Insecta > Lepidoptera > Nymphalidae > Heliconius > Heliconius hermathena. The sequence continues at coordinate 25,728 of JAAIXJ010000315.1, read as the reverse complement.
AACTTAACGCCGCACATTATCTTGTCACTAGAGCGAGGTAATGAAAATAAATCATTCTCTAGAATGGAAGCCGAACCCACAATAAGTTAATATGCCGCTGCACCACGACGTCCTATATCAAGATAACTAAGAAATATATATTTTTAAACATAAGAATATATTATATCGTATTAATATTTAATGGATGACACATGTGATGTGTTAAATCTCACCACCTAGTAATATGATTATAAATGTCTAAACCAAGCAACTCTATTTTTTTATAAGCATCTTATATTTTTTATCCTATGTGCTTTTTATACTTATAATAAATATAAAAGTCTTTTTAAGATTTTAAAAGATTTCGTTTTATTACCTATACCCCTAATTAAAGCAAATAATAATCAAAGTCTATTGTGGCTTACCTTTTCAAATAAACTGAAATCAAAATAGTTTTTTTTTCTGATTAGTAATAAATAAAAAAACAATGTTAGAGAAATATCTTTTATTTATGAAACTTAACAGATATAATCAATATATAAATATAAATCAATATCACATTTTTAATTAAATTTTAACATATGGTGTCGATATTTGTATTTATTACACATTATTTGTATAAACGTGCTTCTATATTTTACTAGCGAAAAAAATATGTACTAAAATCTATATACAAAATAAACTAGAAATCAAAATTAACGAATATTGCTCTAAATGCACGATATAATATTCTTTTAAAAAAAAATAATAACTTTTGTTCTAAAACGGCCATCCATAATTTACACCACGCGTTAAGAGAAGGGAAGTAATGTTTTTTTATGGATATCCTGAAATCACTTGTCTAATATGTAATTTGATTTTAAGTTAAAAAGCAAAAAAAAATATTAATAATAATATATTGAAAGAGAAAATAAAGTGTAAAGCAAAAAATACACATCTAATTCTCACACATTCATTCAAATTTCATTTCATTAATATTGGTTAGATTTTGACTAATTCCTTATTGATTAAAATTTTTATGTTTTCAATTTTATTATTGCAATAATTGTACTTTAAAAAGCTAACAATAATGTAAATACAAGTAGGTATAGCATAAATAAGGATGTTCTTATTTCTTAGAGAGAACTTAGTGTAAGTCACATCACTCTTCTACATTCCGATGATTTAAAATCAACATAAACCAAACCATTAATAAAAATATTTTAAATATTTTTACTGTCCCAAGTGGAAATCGAACCCACAGCCATTATCTGTACAGTCAGAAAATTCCCTATGTTGCACTATGATGTCAAATATTTAACATTTTCGTATAAACTTCACTACATGAAATGGTACAATTCTTTTATTGTTATACACTTGTTGTACATAATTGTTTATAACACTGGCATCCCTTTGGTAAATATTGATCAATATTCTAATATTACTGGAAATGCAAAATCAGTTTCAATTTAACAAACGTTGTGGCATACTAGTGATGTAACGAATATCATACCATATATATGTCATTTATTTTTTTGTGCAAATATCTTTTAAGTTCACAGCTTAAAATATATTTGTACATTCGTACATAACAATTAACTTTTCATTTGAGAAATTGATTGTTTATTGACAAATTCAAATTTCAAGTTTTATTACCCTAAGTAAAATAAAATAATACCAAATGGCAAAATATATAAGGATGATAATATGAATATGACCCAAATCACTTTATCTAATTATAAAAGCAAATAAGAAATATATGATATTGTATATTATAAACGTTATATTATTATAAATTTGTTTATATCCATTCAAAACACAAAAGTATGCGAATATTGATTACATCACTAATGCATATATAATATTATAATAAAATATTTAGAACATGTAGTAACCAAAATTGTATAACTGCTACATCTATATTTATCAATAAAATATCACTTGAAATTAAACCTTGGGGTCAATATTGTCAGCGTTGATCAACGGTTCTGTTTCGGAGTTCAATGACCCCGCAACTGTGTTCTCTATGGAACCGTATAAAGTGGGTCGAACTTCAACAGCAGGATCAGTCGTTTCGATCGTCAGATTCGGCGCCGAGCTTGAGGGCACGGGTTCGTTTACCAGTCGAGAGCTTTCATCATAACCCCTCGCCATATGATACATGGATTTGCCACGCAATCTTCTGCTAAATGAGCTCCCTGTTAAATAAAATAAAAAGATTCATCGTTCTGGTTACAAAACAGAACGCGCCGTTCTCGATAATTAGGTGGAAAGTGGTGAACAGATTGTCTAGTGTTACTATTCTTCTCTATTCAGCTACACGTTTTATCTTGCATAGGCAGAGGGGAAACTAATATTAAAACACTCCTCTTCTCACGCAACGCGCAATTTTAGAGACGTTGAGTGTAGAATGGTGGACATCAATGCCGCGCTTTATCTACGGGAATGGGAATCAAATCACAAACATCGCGTCCTCAGTCACACGCTGTCCCACTGCGCGATGACGGCCTCTAATGGAAATAAAAATATAAAGACTAAAATGACTAGAATTTATAATAGTCTTAACTTACCAACAACACCGAGATGTTCTGAAATATCTCTTTTTACATCAGAAACATCCCACATAGCTAGGAAAGAGCCTAAGCAAGATGGCGACGGGTTTAGCGGCGATACAAACGGCTTGTATGAAAAGCTATAATGATGTGCAATTGCTGCTATAAACATTTCTATACATATGAGGAAGTCCTGAAAATAACATATTAATATATAATAATAATAGTTGCCGATTTCTTTCTCGTTCCCGTAGGAATTTCAAGGAATCCTCTCTTTCCTACACTACCTAAGGAACCTTAGGAACCGTAGTCCCATTTTTGTGTTGTCATGTGTGTTAGTCACTCAGAAACAAAAGGGATTTGTTTGGTTTAGTAGGCTAATCTAGGTTGGAATCAATCACAATTTTTGCGTGAGATAGTTTTTTATCAAGGAAGGTTATTACATTAAGTTAATTGTTTCAATTTAGCCCACTATAACTGTGGTGGAGATACCTAGGTTAGTTACTTCGATTTGTCTACGCGGGCAATAGCTAATTATGAATAAAATAAAAAACATATATTTTAAATGAATAAAATAATATGAAATAAGGGATAAAAAATGTATGTAATGTAGAACATCGGGAATAGTGGGCTTATTATAAGAATTAGTGGGCACGAAATTATATATAAATAAAATCAGCTTCATGCTGTATCCCGCACACAGCAGACTAGGCAGAGGAAACCTAGTGTTAAGACACTTCGTTCCCCACTTTCTGCCGAATTCTGCAGGCATTGCGTGGTGAGTGGCAGAACTCAACGCCGCCTTTGCCTCGACACCCCGACGACTCGTGGGGATCAAACCCACAACCAGTCGGTTTTACAGTCACACGTTGTGCCCCTGCGCCATGACGGGCCTCGTCAAGAGGCCAGTTGTGGCGTAGTCGTATATATTGTTTCGTGATTAGTAGATATGTTAATATATGTACTTAAAATATTTAGTAATATTAGTAATGTTTCGCTGGGAATTGAATCCATAAGCTTATCAATTTTAGTCAGATACTGCGTCACTATGCCTTTTTCCATAAATGTACCAACATAATGTATGTAATAGTATTTATAAATAAAATATATCACATTTTTATTTATATGTTTAATAAAAAATAGATACCTGAAGTTTGGAAGATATGATCTTTACTTTATCTTTGTCAGAAATATCAAATATAGTAGATATAACACCACAGTATACCAAAATATTGATAAGTACCCCTTGGCTGAAACATAATATGAGAATATTTTAGAAAAACTTCGATAAAGTACTAAAGCAATAATTTACATTGAAGCTTTTTAACAATTTTTTTTTGAGTTTCATGCTGTAGCATACTAGAGGTATGCAGGGTAGACATAGGGAACCATTCTTGAGGCATTGTCACTTTTGCTTTTCTCTGTATATTAAAGGAACTGGCATGGAGAATCTAATGTTAAGATATTCCAATCTTTACTTTTCACCAAATTTTCAAGAGATTGTGTGTTGAGTGGCTCAACTCAATATTAGAATTTTGTATACATACCAGATCCAAGAAATGAAACAAACTCATTCCACCAAGGGGGAATGACACCCACAAACATCATTTTCAGTCCCACTGTATCGCTGCACCTCTTAAATATAAGAGAAATTGTGTGTAAATAAAAAAAATACTTACAAGAATGAGAAGAACACCACAGCTTTTATACAAAGGAACTTTCCAATAGGTTTCATTGGTTTTAGCTCAGTTCTATTGGCTCTATAGAAAAGTACCAAACAATACATTGCTACAAATTGAGAAAAATTGTTGATAGCTATTATATAGGGGAATGCCACATTAGGACTGAAGTCACTCTCTCCATAAACTCCGCACAAGTCACATATCATTGATATAACTGTGGTCACTGGCCTTACTAATGTATATTGAAGAATTCCATGCTTACAGTTGTGTACAAACTCACTAGAAATAAAAACAAACTAATGTATTTGAATTTTATTATATACATATAAAAGTTAATTGTCATTTTCAATTTTAAAATAATTATTTTTTAAATTTACCTCATTTAATAAAAGAATATTTAGAAATTAATAAAAAAAATAAGTAACTCCTGCTACTTGTTTATACTAGAGCCCCTCACTTTGTAAAATTATCTGAGCTCTCTAGCCAATTAACCAATATTTTTTTATCAAGCAATGTCAAAATTACAACTTCTTTTGTTCATGTTTAAATTTCCCTTTAGTTTCTATTGTTCAATAATAGAACAAATAGCATTTCCTCTTTTTCTTTTTGTTTATAGAAATAGTTTTCAGATAGTGACAATTTGTAAAAATCTTTTTGCAGAGATGCTTAAAAGTAAAATAAGTGGTAACAAGAGTATAAGAATTATACATGGGATTATAAGGACATATACTATAATTAGCCAATCCAAGTGAGTTTAAGTGTCATTATGTTTATTTTTTTTAATATCTAAATGTTTTTCTTTCACTAAGGTGCAATTAATCTTATAAAAAATATAATAAAATTACAGTTACCTTCCCATTTCCCATGGTGTTAAGCAACATAGCGGAAATATATGATACACTTGGGGTTTTGTCTCTAGCACTGCCTCTAGATCATGGTCTTCATTTAAATAATTAAAAAGATATTTCATAAAATTGTAGATTACATATGCCTCATAGCATTCTCTTAAAGAGTCCATATAAATAGACTGTTCTGGGAATTCTAAACCAATCCAAGCATTTAGTGCATAAATTGGTACCATCCATAATATCCTAAAAAATGAATCATTGAGAAGTTTATGAGAGTTTATTACAGCAAGAAGAAAGGTATTTGACAATGAACTATAAATTAAATAGTTTACCTTATAATATGTTTCTGCAAAGATGGTTTTGTGTAATGAACAATATGCTGAGTTATTTGCCAAATAGATATTGGTACAGCCAGTAGTACAAAGCCACCCCCGACTAAAGTACCTTGATCAGACTTAGTAAATCCATTGTTAATTGAGTGAATTATCAACAATGGTACCAATACCAGCACTAATATAACGTAGGTAGCGATGAAGATAGGACGAATCCATAGTCTCCACTGGGTAAAAAATGTTGCTATCGATCTTGAACACATTTTATTCTTAAAAATCTTCTTTTATTCATTAATGTAGCATATGTTTCCATAAGATACTAACAAAGCGCAGCTTCAAAATTTAAATAAGAGTCGTTTACCATTACAGCAACGAAAATACCTTCAAATATATAATACTTAATGAGGTAATAAAAATACTCAAAGCTCTATATACAGCATATATTAATATATCTTGATTCTTGACTCTCGAGTTTATAACAAAACTTGTTTTTTTTATAATTGTCATAGCATTAAGTGACGTTTATCTATCATATTCGTTTATCATTATATTAGTTTTCTTATTCTACAATTTATTGACGCATAAATATTAATATATATTTTATTTTATTTCAATGTTAATTTGATATAAAAGTAATATTTATTAAAAAAAATAATTTAATTTCAAACAAGTACTTGGTAGAAAATCAATAAATTGTAATACATATTTACTTATTTGTATTGTATATATCTCATTACAAGTGTCTCTTTCTTTCGTTGTCTTGTCTATGAAAATGAATGAAAGAGATAGCAGCTAGAATAAGGCTATCTGTGTTGCCACATGTAAAATAAAATAAAGAAAAAATCACCTGTTTTATTTATCCGAACCATCGTAGACGAGCAAGTAGTGTAACAGAATGGGTAAAGGTTTGATATAAATGTTAGTGATTTCATTTTAGATTTTAAGAATTCTTTAGTATAAATAAAAAGTTATAAATGTTATTAAATCTATAATTAACATAAATTAATGGTGGGGGCCCACTTATTTGTGCATTTACAGTTATTCGTGTAACACGTATTTTGTGCATAGAGTTCAAGCATTGAATTAGGCCACATAGCGATCTCTCCCTAAAATACCGCTGTTCTGGCTGTCGACGTATCAAGACGGGCTATCAAGTGAGTGATAATTTGTGATTTTTAACCAGAAAAGATAGTTTTTATCATAATTTTAGTGTTGTGAGATGTGCATGGGATAGGATTTGTAAGATTTATAAATAATATATAGTCAGTCGATAATTCGTATGTTTTCGTAAATGGGTCACCTCGCCATTCTTTTCATAAATTGTTATTAAATAATGTTTGTCGTATTGAAACTTTATTTAAATAGTGATTTTAATTAGTGTTAAGAAAAATTAAGCTAATTTGTGTTGTGTTGTAGACGTGCAAGGCGGGAGAGTGATGATCAGATAGATCGCGACCTAATGTGATGTCATCAAAAGGGGAAACAGAGGCCGATTCTGGCACCGTGTCGCCAAATTTGACTACTGTTAAAAATGAACCGGTTAGTTTCCTGTAAATAAATTATTTACGAAAATATAGCTTAAATTCTATTTATTTGGTTATTTTTTTATTTATGTTTTAGTTATTGCTACTAGAGTTCAAACTTGACTCTGCAATAGTTACAGACCCTAAAGTCATATAATTACTAAGCTTGATGTAACTACTACTATATATATTTTAGAGATACTAACTGTATATATTTTAGAACATTTTGTTTACTTGTTATAAATTTATATTAATATTCAATGTACTTAATTTATTTTTGTAATGCATACTTATAATTACACTACACTACACTACAAATATGTTTTTAAATTTATTTAATAGTTATCAATATAATGAGCATATTTCAATTAATATAGTCTTATTTTTGGTAGCTTACAGTGCCTGTTATAACATTTTTATTATTTAGGATGGTATTTTATTGTTATATCAGTTTTAGTAAATAAACAAAGTGATTCATTTTAGAAAATTATGTAACTTATGATGTGTTTCTATAATGTGGTCATTTTGTAATTATGTTTAATGTCTTATAAATATTTTAGATTTTTGTAAGTAAAGCTATGTATCAGTTCTTAATATTTATGAATTCTTATGATTTCTTAGTATAATTGTCATATAATCTCCTACACATGTAATGATACAAGTTTCCTTATAATAATTATAATTTCCAGGTGCCAACAGCAAGTAAGGAAACTCCAAAAAGGGGTAGTGGTACACTTCTAAAGTGTACCACATGTAACAGTTTCAGTACATTAAGTAGTCGAGCATTAACAACACATATGGCTCAGTGCTCCCCTGACAATAATAATGTTGCCGCAGCCCAAAATACTGAAGCGAGGCCGCACCGAAAACTGTTCGAGTGTGATGTCTGTAACATGAAATTTTCAAATGGCGCTAATATGCGTAGACATAAAATGCGACACACGGGAGTTAAACCTTATGAGTGTCGTGTTTGTCAAAAAAGATTCTTTAGAAAGGATCATTTGGCGGAACATTTTACAACTCATACGAAAAGCTTGCCATATCATTGCCCCATATGCAACAGAGGTTTCCAACGACAGATCGCTATGCGTGCACATTTCCAAAATGAACATGTTGGACAGCATGACCTTGTTAAGACTTGCCCACTTTGTACTTATCGCGCCCCCACTATGAAAAGCTTAAGAGTCCATTTCTATAACAGGTAATTATAAATACAAATTAATTAATTATACAGTAAAAACATATTCTTTTTAATCAAATGCCACACAAGGCCATAGATTATGAATTTGATTTCCACTCAAGGGAATGAATTATTTAATAATTTAATTTCGTTGTTTTGATAACAAATCAAAACGCAGTGTTGAGTTCCACTGTTTTCCAGATTTAAGCAAAAATTTTGGAAGTGTCTCAAAAAAAATGTACATACTAATGTTACAATTTTTTTTAAGTTTATATATGCTAATACTATTATAGTAGCATTTATCATAATTTTCAGACATGGAATAGATTTAGATAATCCTGGTCCAGGCAACAATTCTGTGTCACTTCTTGCTGCTGGCATAGCCAATGCAGCATACGCTGATGGTACCATGGACCCTAGTGCAATCACCGCATTAGGGGCATTGGGTTCTGGCCTTTCAGTTTCCGTCGCTGCAGCATATTCAGACAGTGGAGACAGTAATGGAGCCCGTTCAGTGGATAATGCAACACCTCCAATGCATTATCTAACACCACATGTGGAAATATCTATGGCTGATAATAATGAAACTTTTTCACCTGGACAAACTAACCACCAAGGTATACCTAACCAATTTTTTTATAAACGGTATTGTGATCTTATTTAACTTGTTTTTGTTAGGTCAACCTGTATAAACACATTAATAGAATTTTGCAAGGCCAATTTGACCTAGTTTTTGAAAATTTCTGAGACATTACAATAAAAATATATTTATAGTAAAAACATGTACTTGATGACCCATGACGATGAGGAACCTTAAAGATTTTTTGATTATTAATATAAAGTTTGCACAGAGTGGGGAGCTCCCATATAAGAGCATCTCATAAATGATCGAAGCAAAATTTGTAATTTCAATGTTCTGTTGATTTTTCAATATAGTAAAAAAAGACTTAACTTATTTGTATAAAAAGGTTTTTATTTTAAATGCAGTTTAAAATACCCAAAATGGCCTTCAAACAATACACTTCAATATTTCCCTATTTTCCATACTGCAGGGATATTTAAGCATTAGTTTCTTTATGAGTTTCTGTAGTAACTAACTTTATAAAGCCCATTATCTCTTCTTTAAGAAAATGTAATTAATTTTTAATAAATAATTGTCTTTAAAAAGTTAAAATCTTTGAAAGTGGTATATTTTAATAGCTATTTAGAAAAAGTATAAAAAATTTAACATAGCGCTCTGACCCTGAAGCTGATTCAATATACTCATGACTTTTATTAATTATTATAAATTACATAATTGTTTTATGTCAATGATAGCAAATATATTCTTCTTATTCTATTATAAACGTAAAATTTCACTTTATGATGTGAAATAAATAAGTTACATATGAGATGAAGCGCTTCGTTTGGTCCCACTGTGTTGCGGCGCGGTGTAACTTGTCGATTTCTACTTGGGGAAATGAATTATTATTTTTATTTCCTGTTAATAAGACAAAGTGCAGTGTTCCGTTCCACCACTCAAGATATTATGTGTCAAAAAGTGGGTGATATTCTTGGGTAATGGAATGTAACATCTACTAACACTTGTTCTTCTGCCTACCCTGTTACATGCGGGATACAGCATGAAGTTAAAAAATGATATGTGAAATGTCTGTTTAATTTCTGAAATTTTTAAATTACAGATTTATTTTATTTTATTTTATAAATTACAGAGTCACGCATGAACGGCGAGGGTCCAAGTTCTCCACAATCTGGTGACAGTGCTGTAGCCAGTAGTTCCCTTTCTGCTGGACTTCCTACAAACATTACACCATCGATCACACTCATACCTATCAAACAGGTATTTATTTTTGGGCCAATTTTTTTATGTTTTAATGTGATTCATTTTATACAGGATGGAAGTGTCAGCGCTTCTTTTACGGGAACAGCATATAGGAAAAATATTTTAAACACATACCTAAAGAAATTAATCAAGATACCTCAACAGTTTAGACGTAGGATATTTTTTTCATTTTTATTCATACCTGTATTTCGTGTGACGCAGTTACGAATAGATACCAATAACGTTAACACATACTACTACAAAAATACTACTTAAGGTTAAACAAGTTTGAACTTTGTCGACAATACCTACGACTCCATTTCAGAATGAGGCGTATGCGGCGGTTTCCCTTTGATAGGTTTATGTGTGCGTGCGGCGTTCTTGACAAATGGCGTTTTATATTACAACAATAATTTTATTATTTATTTTGTTTGAAAAAATCACTTTTTCATTTTTGGGATTTTTTAAAAATTGTATTAGGCTTTTATAGAGTAGTTAAAACTGTGGTTTCATTTAAAGTGGTGCTGACACTTCCACCCTGTATTTTGCCCTTTTAAACAGAATAAGATAGTAAATTAATTTATCTTTGAAAGTTTGATAGGATGGATGTTTGTTTAATTTTCATGCAAAGACTACTGAACGGAATTAGATGAAACTTTACAGAAATATGGATTATACATTAGAATAACACAAAAGCTACAATTAATGTAAAGGTTTTGTATAATTTTGCTATAATATAACAATAGTTTTAAGCGGGCGAAGCCGATTGTGGGTCGCTAGTTATATGTATACATATGTTACGTATCATTAAAAAGTTAAAAATAAAAATAAATCAGTTTCATGAGCAGACTAGCTAGAGGGAACCTAATGTTAAAAAACTGCATTGCTCACTTTCTGCTAAGGACTGTGAATGAATAGTAACTAAAGTGAATCAAAATAATCTCACATTTATATTGTGATGAGATCATGAATAAATTAGAATTAATTGAGTGAAAATTACTTTGGGCATCAATACAGAGAGACACTGTTTTCAAAAAATTGTTTTTATAATAATATGTAATATAGATACAAAAATGAAAAGTAAGCAAAACTTAAGGTATATTTTTTTAATAATCTAAGTTGATTTTGTTTAATATAATAATCTAAGTTGATTTTGTTTAATATAAGCCTCAGAACTTATTCGAAATATGTTGATGTTTCTACAATTTTTATTATAAAGATTACCCTTAATGAAACAGAAGAATTTAAACTAAGGACCGTTTTAAAAAATTAAGTATATAGCAAACTATTTAATATAGTATCCTTTAACATTATAGGAACCAAACACCCAAGATGATTCCAACACAACAGACCGTGATGGAGAAGCGAATGGTACGGACAAGCGCGACGTGTCGTCGAGCCTGTCTTCTCTCATCAAAGTGTCGCCGCTCAAGAGCTTGCTGCGCGAGGACCTGCGCCGGCGCATCTCCGCTAGAGGGCGCACGAGGGGGTCTAATGTGAGTATCGAGTCGTAGGTGTTGGCGGCAAAGTTCAAAGTTGATTATTAACCTTTAGTAATATTTTTGTAGCAGTATGTGTTTACGTTATTGGTAACTATACGTAACTGCGTCACACATGAAGTACAGGTATGGATAAGCATCGTAAAATGAAAAATAAATCCTACGTCTAAACTGTTGAGGTATCTTGATTAATTTCTTTAGGTATGGGTTTAAAATATTTTACCCTATATGCTGTTCCCGTAAAAGGATCGCTGACGCTTCCAGCATGTAGAGCACATCCTTGTTAACAGGGACGTCTTCCCTGGTGTTGGGGATCTTTACCAAGCCCTCCTTCAACGCATGAGGAAAGTAACCCAGTAAAATATTTTAAATTCTTATTTTTCTTTATGAGCCCGCGCCACACCGCCTGCCGCTGATGCTTCTGCGTCCCTTGATGCGTCCCTTGCGTTTTCCCTCGTGCGGTCTGAACCACACAGCATTGAGACTACAATGAGACTAAACACTGAGTTTTACCGTCGGTTTTAGAGTGCTAAACTTGTACTACCCACCCTACTACTACTACTAAATTTAACGACCTTCTAAAAGTATTAAATAAACATTTTTGACGGACTGATTTTGAGGGGTTTATGAACATGTTTCCTAGATTGTTAATAATTGATCAAACGAATAAAAAATAAAACGGTACTTTTCGATCAATTCACAAAATTGCTAATATCTCGGAAACTAGAACTCCTAAACGTGTTTTCAATAGCTTGCTGTATACCGTACATAGCAGAGTAGGCAGAGTGTTAAGATTAAGATACTCAACACTTTCAATCCAAAATTAAAATATTGGTTCTGAATAGTGACACTTCACTATGTTTTCCTAGTCGCGTTTCGAGCGTAGTAGTTATATTGAATTTAATAAAATGTTGTAATTCACAGACATCGCGAGCATCTCCATCGGAAGGCGGTATAATAACATCGACGCACGGCGACGCTTCCATGCTACCGTCATCGCTTGTATGCGCATTTTGCTCCATCACATTCCCCGACTCCACCCTTTACTTCCTTCACAAAGGATGCCACTGCGACTCCAACCCCTGGAAGTGCAACATATGTGGGGAACAGTGTTGCAATGTGTACGAGTTCAATTCCCACCTGCTGAGCAAGAGTCACCAATGACTGTTTGCTGGGGGGCCGTTCCATTGACTTTATTATCTGTGCACTGTCTGTCATACGTATTGGCGTAAAGCACTTCGATTCTTATTTACCTCACTTTTTTTTCATGGACTATTTAATTGTATTTTTTTCTTTGTTTTTTTTTTACTGTGTATGCGGAAGTGCTTCACACGCAAGAACGTCCCCCCGAAGCTGTTAAACTTAAAGTGCAAATTATTTTTTTTTTTTGTTTGAAGGTTATTTAGTGGTAATTTGTAGGTAAATGAGCGAGGATATTTGTATGGATATTTTAGGGTTAAAATTGTTGTTGATAAGACAAAATGGAGTTTTTGAGTATATTCAGGTAAGAACTCACCTAACGTGGATCGTCCAAATATTGACATTCCAAATTGTAATGTGTACATTCCATATATTATTGAGATTGACATAAAAAAAATTAAACTACGTCTTTGGTGGGGAATGAAGTGATACTTTAATATTGTCTTTAAAAGATTTATTTTATTTATTATTTAATTTCTCTGTACTAGAATTGTACATTGGGCGTTATTCGATACAATATTTATAGAATATATTTTGGTGCGATAGTGAATTTTACAAATGTTTATTAAAAGCTTATAGTAAAGAGTGTACAAATTAATATATTTTTACATTTCGCTGTTATTCAAGATGTTTATAGAAGGCAAAGCCTTGTTATGTCCCTGATTTATTGTGATCAAATAACCGTACGGAATTATGAATTCTAACATTCCGTTGTTAATTTTATATTTTCTATTTAACGCATATGATGCAAGTCCACGACTAATACTTAATGTACAAGTGTTTTTTTTTTATGTTGTTATTATTTATATTCTAAATTTAGAAAGATGTGTTAACATCGATTGTGTACTTAAAAGTGCTCTTTTGTAGTGCATAGGTTATGTTTTATTAAAAAACCCCGTCGTAAAAAAAACCGCACTTGCTCAATAATTTGAAAACGGCTCAACAATTATATTATTATGATTGTAGTACTTGCGTCGTTTTTCGCACAAACCTTTTTTTTCTCACATATTATTATGATGAATTGTTCAAGTGCTTTTAATGGTGTTATATTAATAATTAATTTTTAACATTTTATTTGATGTTAATTGGTAAATCCGTCGATAAAGAGATTTGAATATTATGAAATTATATTATATTTTCTCTATATTTTTTAATATATATTTTCGAAAATAAAGTGCTCAATAATGGTGAACTATTTTAATGAATATGGAATAGTCTGACAAACTATTCTAGTTATTTAATACAATTTCAGTACTTAAAAAATATATTAGATTTAATTGGTCAAATTATTTACTTTATTACTTATGTCTAACCTGAGATTTACATTCCTGTAGCTAATAAGTACTTAATATCGGTTGTGGTCTTGCCTGTTAAGTTTACTAAATTGACTTAGGTGGAACTGAAATTATGTTTACCAACGAACTTATATAATTTTTTTATTTTGTTTTGTTATTGAAATGTGTAGCGTTAAAGTCGGTGCGGGGTGCTCCGTCGGTAGGGTTGTCGGCCATCAATCTAAATAGTACTTTTATTTTCATTATACATAGTAAATATATTTTTTTTGTGACATTTTATATAGATATACGACATATTAATCGTTTTTTTTATTTCTGTAACATAACGAGAAGATGATTATTTTAAATTGAGTATTTTTTGGGTAGCTGGCAACCCTATTCAACCGTGCTTTGCGTAGACCTAGTGAGTTACCTGAATGAGCAACACATATTTATTTATAGATATTCTTATATAATTATATTTCATTGTTGTTTTTTTTTCGTGTAGACGTCGATCATTGTATGGTCCGAAACGCTGCGCTAGAATTAAGTGTAGATTAACTTAAGAGCTATTAATATTATTAATTGGTAACCCCCGTTGGGCGCCTTTAATCGATCCGTCCATCTAACGATAGATATTGCCTTTAATATTTAATAGAGATAATATATTTATAGATTATAGAATAAAAATTAAGAAAATCTTAATTATAAAGTTTACAGAGTAACATATGTTTACATATATATAGATAAATTTATCTACTTATATTATTGAATTGATGCTGTGCTAAGAATAAATGGCATTGCAATGTGTGTTTGGATATTTTAGTTAATTTATTAGTCTAGTTCATGATTCAGATTTTTTTTAATATTATGCAAATAATGCACTGTGCATTATACTTTTTTTTTTCACTTTGTTTATTTTTTGAAAAACATATGATAGTCTACATTTATATTCACAATAAGTTTTATTGTGATTTATTTCTTTTCACCAATTTAGCTGTGACTTTTTGAAATTATATACAAATTTATTGTTAGCACAGCCATTGATTAATTGTTGCAATTTCATGTTCTATTTTTGTGTGGTCGTCGTAGGATATAGATTATAAATAATTGTAATTGTTTCAAAGCAATGCAAAGTAAATGTCAATTGTATAGTTAATTCTTAGCAGTATTTCAAAATTATTTTCAGTACGATTTGGCGGCATTCTAGGTAAAATTTGATATTCAATTTTAATAGACGTGTGGGATCTTTTTACTGTTCAAAGTCTTTTTACGGGAATTACGTGATGCATGTGATAGAAGGAGGGGAGGAATATTGAAAATATTTTTAGAAACAAACAATTTTAATTTATTGCTTTTTTTTACCTATTTAATAATATAATAAAGCCCACATGTCTACACGTTTTAAACACTTAATGTAATATTTTACATAACAGAATGCTCTATAGTGTAGCAATCCTCACCTTAATACCAAAACACAGCTTACCAACATTTTAATTTGTTTTAAGTTGTTATGTGTGTAATTTGTAGTTTAAGTAAATTGTCTTGAAGCAATTAATTGAACAGGTCTCCAATCAAAAAACTGTTTGAATAATATTTTAGAAAATGTATTATATAAAAAAAATGATGTAGGGATTTGAACCTACTCGTTTTCTAAACTATTCTTCTGTCAATATGTTTTTTTAAAACATTATTTGTTTATATTTTCGAAAATATTTTCTTATTCTTAGTGTAGAATAACATTTAGAATATATTATGTTTCATTAATTTCAACTCATTTTTATGTAAATTGATGGGCTGGAAACGATATAACATGAGATATGTCTAAGACTTCATTCTCATTCTTATTAATTACAAAAATATATGAAATATATATATTGAGGCCGGTCGTGGCGCAGCGGCACGAGGTGTGACTGCAAAACCGACTGGTTGTGGGTTCGATCCCCACTCGAGGAGATGAAATATTTACTTAAATTTATATTTCCATTTCTTCGCTCTGGTGTCGAGGTTAAGCGCGGCGTTGAGTTCTGCCACTCAACACGCAATGCCTCCAGAATTCGGCAGAAAGTGGGGAACGGAGTGTCTTAACACTAGGTTCCCTCTGCCTACCCTGCTGTGTGCGGGATACAGCGTGAAGCTAATTTAATTTTTTTTAATTTATATATGAAATAATTCATGGACGATGGGGAATTTAATCATTTCCCCATTGTCTTAGTTGTGACCTTACTACATATTATATTATTTTTTTATAATGAAATTATTTTTTTAGTTAAACTCTTTATAAACTATATAAATGAGTTGAAATTATCAATCAATACAGCTTCTCAAAACTTTTTTTTTTGTAGACCTGTGTCATTTGTAATGGTAGGCAAGTTGAGATCATCGTTGATATTTGCTGTTACATTTATTGTGTTATCATTATTAAGACTAAAAATAACATATTTTACTAATAATATCTTTAATGAAAAACTATGATCTACCAGTTTTAATGAGTGATAGTGAAAATATCATGTTTATAGCAGATTGTGCCTTAGATCAGTAATAAAATGAAAATATAAAATATATAAATCATGTTTTTGAAATCTATTCAATTATATTATAGACGTGTGCATTTTTAACTGTTTGTCACATTAAAAATATATATATATTTACACAAAAAGTATTATAATGAATTAAACAAAATGTTATTTATTTATGTATAGTAAAATATTTGCAATATGGCTGTTTCGCTTGTTTTTATAATGGATAAAGTTTATTTGCAGTTGAAATATTATCGTATTGTTACGATGGTCTAGAAATATAAAATGGTACTTATTACCAAGTATGTAGTTCTATTTATTTACATATAATAATTTGGTAAAGGGTCTAATGAAACATTAATAAATAAACTATGAGATAAAGTACTCTACGATCGTTTTATTATTTTCCTTTCTTTGCGTGTGATTTTATATTAACATTATATATTATATAATTTATTATAAGAAGTACATACCTACGGAAGAACAAAATTTTATTTGTAAACTTATTTAGGTTTTACATTGAACTTTGAAATTGTTTGATTTGTATCATACAATTAAAAAATGAAACAAAAATGTTTTCTCTTAATATTCTTAGAGATTTTAAATAAGTACCGAAAGATATACTAAAGTTACATGGAAGTGTCAGTAGTATCAGTCCTACAGGAAGCTAGAAGAGCCGGCAAGAAACTTAAATTTCTCTTTTCAAAAGTTTCATTCCAATCCGTCTAGCAGTTCAGAAAAGGACAAACAGACACGGAAAAAAAATTTAAATTCATTCATGAATCGTGTGACTGTAAACGTTACAGGTTGTGGGTTCGGGTTCAAGAGCAAATTAAATATTTATATTTATTTGAAAAGTTGAGTTCCGCCACTCAAAACGCATACCTTCAGAATTTGGCAGAAATTAGGGATTAATACTAGGTTGGGTAGGTAGGCAGAGGGCTGCCTACTGTACAATGTGCGGGATATAGCGTAAAGCTAAAAAAAATGAATCTTTATATTCATTCAAGATGAATGACCAAGTTTACCGAATGACCAAGTTTACCGAATGACAAAGTTTACCGAATTCTAGCAAGGATATCACACTGAAAATGAAAAAGGCCGTAGTCATGTAGTTTGGATATCGTGAGAATGAGTGATAAAAAATAACAAAAAAAAATAAAGTAAGGCAAAAGGAGTGACAGGAGATGCAGAAAGGACAGCTCGGTTAACCTTCAAGAAGACAATCGACGATACTCAAGGTAGGTTACATAAAAACCATGAGGACTTCCCGAGTCTCGAAGAGCATATTCGAAGTCATTGACGATAATGGTAAACATAGATCGTAGCGTTTGGCGTTCCGTTGCCCCTTGTTACGCCGTTAGAGATAAAGCGAAAAACTAAATAAAGATAACGATTACTAAACATTTTTGGCATGACATTTTATTGTAATTTTGTATTTGATAAGTAATTTTAAAAAACAATGTGTTTTAAATAGTATAAAGTGTAGTAACAATAGTAACTAGCGTACCTAGGCATATAGCGTATGTACTTAGTAGTGAGCCATATCCAGTCTAAATAGAAGTTACGTACATTTTTGTATTTTTTATATAATTATTATAACTATAAAATTTTTATTATTGCGTAGTAATTGAAGTGTATAAAAACAAAGGCTGACTGAAGCAATAATAAGCACAATATCGAAACAGACTCTGCAAATTTTTAACTGTATCGCAATAAACAGTTATTTCTATTAGAATCTGTTGGTCCTTTCATTGAAATAGGTTATTCAAATAATTCATCAAACTATATTAGTATAACATTAATTATATGTGCAATTACATTATTTATATATGAATTGAGAAATATTTTAATGTGCTCAGTTTAAAAAATATAATTTTTGGACTTTTGCTTTTATACCCCGCAATTATAAAACTTTAAACCTTTTTATTTAAGAAAAAAATTGGCCGATTGTTGAAAAAGCAAACAAAAAAGAAAACATCTATATTTTGTGTCGACTGACTTCGGTCCATCTATCCATGCCATGTCCATGTCATGACATCCATGTCATGTCTATGTCTATGCCCATGTCTGAACCTTTGGGTATATGTATTCGGTGGTATGAAGTGAACATTCTTCCCTTTGGGTATATGTGTTCTGTGCTTATGTCACAGAACTATCAACTAAGTTTTAACTTTTATTGTCAAAGTTTTGTTGACTGAAACTTTTTAATTTTGAGTATAACTTTTTTGGAATATTTTTTTTACGTATTTATTTCAAATTGTGAATCTATTTAATCTAGCGGTTTAATTGTGTTAGTGTAATGGGAAAATCGACGCAAGTTGATGGCGACAACAATCCAACTTCGCCCGAATCAGATCCTGCTAAATTGTTGGAGGCTGCTTTGCAGCAGATGGATGGAATTATAGCAGGTAAGCGGCAATTTAATTACGGAGTAATCCAAAAAATATTTACTTCATTATATCTGGTAATAAATAAGTTATACACGCTTGACTAAACATTGAGGTCTTCATTTCCTGTATTAAAACTGTCAATATATTTGAAATCTACTTAAATATTAAAATATCAAAGATAATTTACACCATTTCTTATACTTTTAAGTCATATAATTAGTTTAATAGCCACTTTATGGACTGTGAAAGTAACATCATTAAACTTTATGAACTATTCTAAATTTATTGTACCAGACATTGATTTCTATTTAATATTACTTTCTCTGTATAATGTTTATATTTCCAAAAGATTACATAATTTTCAGCAGTATCATTGTAATTTTTGTATAATTTATATACTTAAACAATGTTTGATTGTGATAATGATAGTTATAGCACTTCTTATTAACAGTATAAATATTTTTTTTTATCAGCTTCATGCTGTATCCCGCACACAGCAGGGTAGGCAGAGGGAACCTAGTGTTAAGACACTCCGTTCCCCATTTTCCGCCAAATTCTGGAGGCATTGAGTGCTTAGTGACGGAACTCAATGCCGCGCTTTGCCTCAACACCAGAGCAAAGAAATGAAAATATAAATGTAAATAAATATTTCACTTCCTCGAGTGGGGATCGAACCCACAACCAGTCGATTTTACAGTCACACTTTGTGTCTCTGTGCCATGACCGACCACAACCATATAAATAAATTTATATTATACTACATTATAGTTATTTTTATAAATCAATTTGATTTTTCACTATTGATGTATTTAAACAGTAAAAAATAATTTGTTAAATTAAGATATAAATTGATAACTGTTAGATTTTTTTTGTAAAAATTTTATTGTGTATGTTGCAAAATAGTTTTCAAAAATCATAATATTCAATAGCCTGTTTTACTTGATTTAACAAACAAATATTTGTTAAAAACACTCTCCATTTGTATTCATAGAGTAAAATTATGATCTTGACTTATTTCTTAACAACAGATTTATTTTAAGTATGCCAGTAACTTTAAAACCTAGCTGAAACTATAATGCCTTTAAACAGATGCTATAGAATTACATGGGATTCTTTTCTCTATGAAATCTCTTTGAAAGTCTAGTTAATGTAATCCTTATTGAGGAAGACCTGTTCAAAGTTTTTCTTGTTTCACATCACACTGTATCCCACATACAGCATTGCAGGCAGAAATAGCTTAGTATTAGGTAGTTACTGACCAAAAGTTCAGTTTTTGAACAACTTCGAAGAAATTGAAATATAAATTTAAATAACAGTTTGCATTTGACTCGAAGAAATGAAATATTCATTTCTTCGAGTCAAATGCAAACTGTCTAAAAGCTTTCAACCATTGTGCTTAGTCAAGGGTTTAATTCCAATTTTTGTATCTCTCCCCTCTCTAATTGTAAATAAACAAATAGATCGAACGGCCAATAATTTTATTAAATTATGATTAATTATATAATATTTTAAAATTAATACTTGAAATTACGCTTATTTGCTATAACAGGAAGGAGGGAGGATAAAGTGAGTTTTTCAAATACTTGGTCTAAATTTTTCTATGAACATTTTTCTATTAACATGAAAATTTTGAGATATAACATTGGGGAACAGTCGAATATGTCCTGAATGTGAATACTAGAAAATTGTTAGATTTGTCAAATTAGCTCTAGTTTTTGACATAAAATATTTTAGCTATTTAAAAGTGCCAATATACATTGCAAAATTAATCTTATTTTATAAGAATGGTATGGAAATAAAAAATCTGTATGCAGTTCATCAAAAATTTTTTAAAAATATTAATTCACTTTTTCTGTATGCTTTTCTATCATGGTCCTGAGCAATCAGAACAATAATTAACATCCTTAATTAAAGCTCAATAGTAGTCTGCCCAGATTATCTGGGAATCTGTCCAAAGTGATGGATTGTAAAAAATACAATTTTATACTTCTATTGGCCCCTAGTTGTAATTTTTTAAAAATATTCTGCCAGTAAACAGTGTGCTACTTTATTATTTCCAAGCAACGTCTTTTTTTTATGAAAAAGACAAGGCAAACGAGCGTTCGGGTCACCTGATGGTAAGTGATCACCGCCGCCCACGACCCCGTGCAACACCAGAGGAGCTGCAGGTGCGTTGCCTGCCTGTAAGGTGGGTTGGGCTCCGGAGCCCGGCATTACCTGATGCGAAACGCAGTGGCATAAAGCCACTACTTCACGCCGGTTTTAAATGCCGGGGGTGGTAATGATCCGGTCGAGTCTGCCCATGCGTGTTGCCATTGCTGGCGACGTGACTCTACCACACGTACTTTAGTCGCCTCTTACGACACCACCAGTACCAGGATGATCCTATTCTAGGCCGGGATCACACGGAAGACTAAAACTAAGTTTAACCAAGTTTACTACTAAAACTAAGTTTAACCAAGCTTTAGATTCAATTTATTTCATAGGGTTTACAAATACAGTGTCTTTCATATGAGTATAGATTTACAGACCATAGAAGATGACTGCTTTTAATTTTCTGTACTCAGAGCTGGAATCTTTTGACATACTTATTACTTATTTAAAATAGTCACTAGACTGGTGACTATCAGGTCTTAGGCTGCTCAGTCTCTATCATTGGCACTCCAAATTGAAGCCCTTTACATTCACCTTGACTCCAGTATTGTAAAGAAACTACACAAGGTTTACAGACGATGTTGGGCAACCAATTTGTTTTTTTTATGCAATTTTTATGCTAAAGTATGCTTGGTAGGTTTTTATCTAACATTAGGTGATCTGTTTTGTTTACTTTTGTAAACAAAATTTGTCACAGATGTAAAAAAGTGTTGGGTGATATTAACACAAGGTTTTCGTAAAATATTTCTATATATATCTCATATTTTTTAAAACAAAAGGCATATATGCATACTTTGTGTGTCTAATATGTGTTTTCAAAAACCATTAACGAAATAAGCGCCAGAATTTTTGTATGTTCCTCAGAGTAATCAATTGAAAGTTACGACTTGAGTCAAAATATTAACGTTTTCAAACTTTGTTACTTTATAAAAAATAACTACAACTACAAAAACCTATAAGACAATACAAAAATCCTGCAAAAAAATTTTTCTTTCCTATTTCATTGACCAAACATGAAATTTAATCTATATTTATACTTATAACGATTTTATCGTAACCGATCGGTGTCTGTACTTGGAAGATATTTAAGAAAAAATGATTTTGCGAACCTTTATTAATGTAGTAGAACACAAACCAATGATTTTTAAAATTTTTGTCTGTTTGTTATCGCTAATCTCAGAATCGGCTTAAAATGCGGTTTTCCCTATTGGATTCTCGCAAGCTTTCGTTAACATATAGGGTTTATTTTATTACGATCTATTCATAAATAAAAAATATATATCAATTTAAAGTACTAAGTACTTTAACACAAATTGTTATAGCAATTAGCAAATTTCGACAAATTTGCTAATTGCTATAACAGTTATTTCATACAACTGTTTTACTGAATTGGCTGAATCTTAACCTTTCAATTTGTATATTATATTATAATAAAAAACACCAAGATTTCAGATTTAGGATCGGGATCGGAGTTTAAGCGTGAAAAACTACGGTTGCCGTGCACGCGTACTTACCGTACCTAAATACCGATAGAGATTTTTTTTAAGTGGGAGCAAAATCAAATTAATTCCAAAAAACATAAATTACTTAAAGAGGCCGTCGTGGCGGAGGGGCACAAAGGGTGACTCCAAACGCAATGGTTCTAGAATTCCGCGGAAAGTGGGGAACGGAGTGGGGAGTGTCTTGATACTGCATCTTCTGCTAACGTCTGCATCCTCTGCTATATACGGGATATTAGGGATAGCGGAAAGCTGAAAAAAAAACTTAAATTGCTGTTTACCTATATCTATACTTCTATACATAAAAATAAAATTATTTTTTTGATATCAATATAACTGTGTTTTTCCAGTGCTATATGCACTGGAAAAACAGTTATTTGCACAATACAAAATACAATTAAACAATTTTTGTCTGCCTATCTTTCCGTTTATCCGGGCCAATCTCCGGACCAGCTGAACCGATTATTATGGGACTAACACTGAAAGATGGAGGAGATTGTTGAGCAACATAAAGACCATTTTTATACAATAAAAAAGTTATATCAATTTAAAGTACGTTGTTTGACAAAATAGCTACTTCCTAAAAGAGTTATCTTTTACAATTGTTTTATTGAATTGCCTAAATCTTTTGTTTTCAATGTTTTCTTGTTTGATATCGTTTGTAAATTATTATTTGTATAATAATAAAAAGAACTCGAGATTGTATGATTATAAAATATACCGAGATGTGGGATTTTCCAATGTTAAGACACCTTTTGAAGCAGCCACTTTATGTATGTAGAAAAAACTACACTTACATTATGCGCGCAGTTACGGTTTACCTAGACAGATGTGAAATAACTAAAAAAATTCTATTAAATATGATAATCAAATTAATTCCCAAAAACACTTAAATTACGAATTATTTAATTTATAATCAAACTAAAATAATTTATTCATTTTTACTGTTCTATACCTTAAAAGAAAAAAACAGAACCCTTATAGAATCACTATGTTATCCGTCAGTCCGTCGATCAAGACAATTTTACTTGAGATTGCGTTGAAGTATCAATCTGAAATCAATATCAGATATTCAGATTTATAGTTCCCAGGAGCACAGAAATTAAGCTTCTAATACAACGCAGTCAAAAGATATGAGCGTTTATAATTTTTACTTCATTTTGTATGAAATTCACTACGCTATCACAACCCATAGCATACTTCTCGTCGACCTACAGTTATGTAATGTAGGACGAAGTAAGATCTTACAATACAAATAAAGAAAAATCCGAAAAGGAAAAATGTATGGATATTTCATAGAAAAAATCATTACATACTTATATTTGTAGTTAATTTCTTACAATATAAGAGCATATGCCCTTAAACTTAAGTTTGTTAACATTATTCAATCACAATCCTGAAATTGATACAGAAGCTTCGGTGGGCGAGCCCGACTCGCGCTTGGCCGGTTTTTTCTTAAATACACTTAAACAAACATTCGTATATTTCAAGCGGGCGTAGCCGCACGGGTGCCGCTAGTAAAGAATAAATTTGTATGGCTTATTTATATCTCGAAAAAAGTGAACTTACCAGAGGGTAGAAAAATAAAATTAGTAATGACCACTTCTACCTATTGTTTCAGTTTGTTTTTAATTATATTAAAAAGTTTCGGTTTCGGCCGAAACTGACGTTTGGTTTCGGCTGAAAACCTTGTTTCGGTCGGACACTAGTAAGAACTTCTGATTCCACATTTAGCCAAACTAATTGCTACTCTTTGTCTCGATACCAAAGCAAGGAAATTAAATTAAAAATTTATTCTGTCAATAAATTTAAATAGTTTATATTTAGTTTGTAATTAAAAACTATTATATAAACTTTTGTAAGTATTATATGCTGTTTCATTACTTACAATAGTTGCAACACAAAACCAAAAAAAAGTTGCTGTAAGAGACATATTTGTTGTGATCCTATTTAAATAAGTACTAGTAGTAGTATTTTACTTAATTATCGTAAATTTGAATAATTTATATTTTAATTGTATGTGCTGCTTGTAATTGGCAATTCCAAACCTTGTCACACCACCTACACACCACATACCAATAAATAACTATTGTTAAGACTTTATTCCCTACTTTCCACCTAGTTTTCGAGACTGCATGTTGAATTCTGAATGTTCTTACCAGAGCAAGGAAATTAAAATAATTTGTTTCCAGGGGAATCGATTGTTGTTGTTCCTTATCTATGGCGTTCCGAGTGTGCCAGTTCAGCACTAATCATTTCGGCAATACCACGTTGAACAGAGAACGCACAAAGGAATGCGCTAAAAAGAGAATGGGAATCGAACACATTGAACACACAATTGACAGACGTTGTGCCGCTGAGATACGAAGCCTTCTTCGCTTTCTATCATATTTTTATTAAATATTATTATAAAGCAATAAATATAATTAATAAAGTATTTTATAATTTTATTGTAGTGTTGTAACTTGATAAGCTGTGATTTTATTTACAAAAAAAAAAGAATATTGATTATTATTATTTAATTTATTGTTGTAACTTGATAAGCTTTGATTTTATTTACAAAAAAAAAAGAGAATATTGATTATTATTATTTAATTTATTTTTTTTTTTACAATTTTTGAGTATACACAATAAATATAGAAAGTGTATAAAAATTCTAAGCATGTTTAATTTTTATACATTTTCTAAAAATATTTTACATACATATTATTATATATAATATTATAGTAAATTTTGAGATTAACTTAATTCCTTCACTTCTTATAATGGGGCATATTTGGGATAATGAGACCATTCTTGGCCACATTTTGATCTTCCAAAAGGTAGAATGATAAAAGGAATCTGAAAAGATATGTAAATATTTTTAATAATATAATATATTTTAGTATATTATAGTTAAGTTAAGTTACAATCAACAAGTATTTTCTTTAATATCTAAATCATTTAAAATTTTACGACTATTAATTTGCTTGACTTTTGCGAGTGTTTCTAGAGTTTTGCGATACTATACAAATTAGATTAAAAAAAATTAAAAAGTATTGGCATAACTGAAAATAGACACCTTAGAAACTAAAATATATATTTGAGGTATAACTAATGTTATGTTAAAAAAATTAACATAGTGAAAAAAAAACTTTTAAAATAAAACAAAATTAGTGGAAAATCATGATACATTTTTAACTTACCTATTAGGGGGAATACCAAGTTCTTTTTCTAAAAACGCCGACAACTTTTCTATTATTCTTTGGTTATATTCTGCATTTATGTTAACAACAGCTTCCACCGTTCCAATG
>JAAIXJ010000372.1:131494-276925 GCA_013403705.1 Heliconius hermathena | reverse complement strand
TTGAATAAAGAATATTTTGAATTTGAATTTGAATTTGAATTAGTAAATTTAACCCAAACAAACAGGTCAAACTAAGTAAAACCGTTGAAAATGAAAGGACTTGATTCGATTGATTAAAATACAATACACCATGACAAAAAAACGTGCTGATAATGGATAAAGTAACCTTCTGAACTAGGAAAAGTAACATTATATAAAAACTAAAAAACCGTCCAAAGAGTATGCATTTTGCATCAAATAAATTACAAAAATATGGTTATATATAAACTACGGATTATAACGTGGCTTCGCCCTCTTAATTTTTTTTTATATTATAGTCAAATATTACCAAATATTTACATAAATTAAATTACCTGTATATCTGATGCATAAGCTAAAAAAAAAAAAATCAGCTTCACGCTGTATCCCGCACACAGCAGGGTAGGCAGAGGGAACCTAGTGTTAAGACACTCCGTTCCCCACTTTCTGCCGAATTCTGGAGGCATTGCGTGTTGAGTGGCAGAACTCAACGCCGCGCTTAACCTCGACACCAGAGCGAAGAAATGGAAATATAAATTTAAGAAAATATTTCATCTCCTCGAGTGGGGATCGAACCCACAACCAGTCGATTTTGCAGTCACACCTCGTGCCGCTGCGCCACGACCGGCCTCTGATGCATAAGCTATATTACTATATTACACCTAAATCCGTTTAGTAATTTGTGCGTGAAAGTACAACAAACATTGATTTATTCCGAAAATTTTAATTTTTCGGGAATTTTAATTTGGGAATTTTATTTGAAAATTAAAAAGTTATAGTAGTAAACTCTGACTCCGCCAAATTTTAGGGCCTTGCCTTAGATGCTTATTTTTGTGAGCTCCAAGAGACTGTAGACCCTGGATATATGACATTAATTTCAGCTTATTATTGGAGATATTAAGCTGAAATTAATGACAATCGTGAGAAAAATGGTCTTGACAGACGGACAAAGCGATCTTATCTCAGTTCCGTTTTTTAGGGTTCCGTATCCCAAAAGTTAAAAACGAACCCCTTATAGGATGGATCACTTTCCTATCCGCCTCACCCTCGGTCAAAACAATTTATCTTGAGATCATGGAGATATCAGGCTAAGATTCTTATTATATACTGGTCCCTTGAAAAACAGAAAAAATCAAGCTTTGCTGCATTTTGTGTGAAATTCATCGCGTAATAAAAACCTATACGGTACTTTCCGTGGGCCTACAGTTATGCAATTCGTCTTTGACATTGGCAATTACCAATAATGAAAAATCCGAAAAGTGAAAATTTATAGGGGTCTTTCAAAGAAAAAAATCACTATAAACTTGTATTTGTAGTTTTCATTACATTTCATACAAAATGACTGCATATGACTGCAAATTTAAGTTTTTCAACTTTTATAACTTGTATTTCCCGTTGACCTACAATCCTAAAATTGGTACGGAATCGGCTCGGTGGGCGTCCTACACTCGCGCTTAACCTATTTTTCTAAGGGACCGAACTCTAAAAACTTACCATCACGCTATTCACCTTTATTATCAAAATTGTTAAAAAACAAACGCATATCACGTTTCACTAAAGCAATATCCAATATGAGAAAACTGTATTATTAATTTATCACAAACCCATACAAACATACATACATAAAAACACATACATTACATACAAACAGTCCCGTACATTTGCAGGTGGAAATTAAAACGCTTTCCATTCGAACATTACAACCGGATATTAATTCTGTTCACACAATCATGTAATGGCTTCATTTCAAAAATGATGTCCGCTTCATTGTTTAATTAAGGAGGCTTTGTTTACACAATTGGATAACGTTTAACACAAATTATGTGATGTTTATACATTATTTGTGTGTATGTGTTTCTTTTATTGAATTAAAATATAATATAACTTTTTTTAGATTTTGTGATTTAGATGTTAATTTAGAATTATAGAAAAGGTATTTTGTAAAATAATTCAAAAAAATAAAACTTAGACTTTAAAATATATCTATATGCAAAAACTTTAATAAGAACAAAAACGTTGAAAAAGCAAAGAAAATCAAAATGTATAAATTAAAGTCCAAGCAAAACTTACACTCTTTTTTTTAATTCATTTATTATCATCATCAGCTCAGCAATGTCAGCAGATGACAACTACAATGTAAAAAATATTGTTATAGAGTATAGAACCTTCTTTTTTTCGAAAAGAAGATGGTTGAAAAAAAAAGGATTTATAGTACATTCACCAATTAAAATATATTGCTCTCCGTGCTCGCTTCGCTCGCCAAGTCTCGTTACTTTCGCTCGCTGTTGGCACTTTGCTACTGGATGCTATTTAAAAAAAATGCTTAACCGCTATATTAAAAAGACAGGCAGCGTGTTTTTGCATACTATAGATACCTAAAAGAAAACGTAGCTTATTTGTTCTAGTACCTACTTAATTCTTAACAGTATATCTTATACATGATATTATATCATATACGTACAGCAATTATAAGCAAGCTGTTATAAACGCGATTGTTCGAGGATTCGGTTCTCATTTGGGGGAATGAAAAACAAACACACAAAGTCACAAACACACATTGCCTCAAGAATTCAACGAAAATTGGGGAACAGAAGTGTCCCCCGCAAAAAGAAGCAAAATATATAAAATAATATGAGGCCAGTCGTGGCGCAGGGCCACAAAGTGTGACTGTAAAACCGACTGGTTGTAGGTTCGATCCCCACTCGAGGAGATGTAATATTTATTTAAATTTATATTTCCATTTCTTCGCTCTGGTGTCGAGGTAAAGCGCGGCGTTGAGTTGCCACTCAACATATAATGACTCCAGAATCCGGCAGAAATTGGTTAACGGAGTGTCTTAACACTAGGTTCCCTCTGCCTACCCTGCTGTGTGCGGGATACAGCGTGAAACTAATTTATTTATTTTTTAAATATCATATAATCGTAAGTTTCTAATCTAAACTTTCTACTATAATCTCTCCGTATATTCCACACAAAAATAGTTTACAATTCGATACCAATCTTTAATGAAAAAAGTCAATCTGTCTCGAGAGCTAACTGAACGTTTCGATGGCCGTTTGTAGGGCTTCAAATAGCTTATAAATAGATTTGCGTCCGCTAGTTGCATAACGCAGTTTTAGTAGTTTTAGTTGGACGGTATCGAATGACTCGAAATTGTGGTAAATGCTGACTTTTATTAAGGCTGGTTTTATGTTTTATAATGGCAAAAGGTAAACTATGACAAATAAAGAATAACTTTTTTGTATTAATTAAAAAAAATGTATATGAAACGAACTACAAACATAAAATTGCAAATTTTTGTGTAATTTTTTTCTATGAAATATCCATAAATTTTCACTTTCAATTTTTTTCCTGTATTTATTTTGTAAATTTTCACAATTTTCGACAAGAAAGAAGTGATAGAAGACAAGAAAAAAGTGATCCTACAAGGGTACCTTTTGGGGTGCGGAACCCTAAAAACAACCAAAAAAAAACACAAACGAACGAATTCAAACAGAACAAAATTAAATCTTATACATTCAAAAGTAATTATGTACAAAGCAATGCCTTTGAAACGTCGAGGATCGCAGTATCAACTATGTTTGCATATTTGAACACACTTCACCTGCATTGCAAACGTTACACTACATTTACGAATGGAAATATATTTCTTTTGTTAAATTTTCACTCGCGTAAGTGAGGTTTTAATGAGCCTATTTAATGAGCGCTCGTGTTGCTCTACCGGTATTTACCTTTTTTTGTGAATATTGAACACGTTCGTGTGACTGTAAACGTGATGTGGGTACGATTCTCATTGGGGGGAAATGATATAATGAATTTTCTTATTTCCTCGTTCTGGTTATCAAGAAAAAGGAGGTTTCGACCTTTTTCTGAAATTCAAGCTTAGCTTAACTAGAGCCCTTTCAACTGATACTGCACTTGAACTAGCTGCTTTATAACTAAATTTTGCCCCTCTTTTAAAGCTATTTTTTTTAGGATTTAAGCACAAATAAACTAGTACTACCTGTAGATACTAGTTGCCAAATTTGATAATTCAAGATGGACCGGACGTACGCTATTAATTTTGATTCCCTTTATAATGTGAAAATACGTATTTGAATTTCAACTCAATACCTCCAAGCGTTCCTGAGATAAAGGTTCTTGACAGACAGACAGATAGATGGCTTGACAACAAAGTCATCTTATTGTATTATGATAGGGTTCTTTTTTTTCTTAAAAGGTTCAGGACCCAAAAAAACAAAACAAAACCAGCTTCACGCTGTTTTCTGCGTGACAGAGGAAGCATCGTGTTTAAACACTTCGTTGCCCACTTTTCGCTCAACTTTCGAGACATTACGCGTTAAGAGCGGAACTCAGAGTACGCTTAACTCACGCTGTCTAAATATTGAAAATTGAGCAGGATTTTCAATAGTATTTAGAAGAGACAAATAGAATACGTGTCTTTGGTATAGGTACCATTGGCTTCATTTGGAAAAAGCACTCAAAAAATTTTGTCTTATTTTTTTCCGCTTTATGCTGTATTCCATATGTAGCAAGGTAGGCAGATGGAGCCTAGTGTTAAGACACTCCTCGCTTTCCGCCTAATTCTAGAGCATTGCGTTTTGAATGGCGGAACTCAAATATTAAATATTTTATTTCTTCGAGTGGGAATCGAACTCACAACCTGACACGATTACAGGCACACATTTGTGCCGCTGTCCCACGACTGGCCCCGAAGTCTTTTAAGTTTTATTGATTTTATTTATTTACATTTTTTGGAAGATATTTCAATTTAAGAGATTCTTTGGTCCAAATATATAAATTAATAACTGGTTGATGTTGTTCCTACAGAAATAAAAACTCCTGAAGAGTAACAAAATGGAGATAGCAGTCATAGCTTCAATATATTTATATAGGAGGTTAGAGTAATTGAAAAAAAGTGAATAGATATAAATAGTAGAACGACAAAAGTATATTTTTATTTAGTCTTCCTATTGTAACTGAAATCTGGAGCCATTGTTGGAGCGTGTTTGGTGGTGGAACTCAACGCCGCGTTTTGCCTTGAACCAGAGTCAGGAAATAAAAAAGCTAAATATTTCATTTCTTCAATTGGAAATAGCCCCAAAACCTGTTTTGTCTACAGTCACACGCTTGTGTCCCTGATCTACGACTGATCTCAAATATATTATTATAATTAATAATCTATAATTAATAGAAAAATATTGAGGCCAGTCGTGGCGTAGCGGCACGAGGTGTGACTGCAAAACCGACTGGATGTGGGTTCGATCCCCACTCGAGGAGATGAAATATTTACTTAAATTTATATTTCCATTTCTTCGCTCTGGTGTCGAGGTTAAGCGCGGCATTGAGTTCTGCCACACAACACGCAATACCTCCAGAATTCGGCAGAAAGTGGGGAACGGAGTGTCTTAACACAAGGTTCCCTCTGCCTACCCTGCTGTGTGCGGGATACAGCGTGAAGCTGATTTATTTTATTTTAATAGAAAAATAAAAAATAAACTAAATCAATCAGCTTCACGCAGAATTCGGCAGAAAATGGGTAACGGAATGTATTAATACTAGGTTCCCTCTGCCTACCCCGCTATATGCAGGATACAGCGTGAAAATGAAAACAAAATAAAAAATATTACATACTTCCATTATCATAACCGACATTCAAAACGCTGTTTCTCACATATTTAAACTAACATACGCAGCAGCATGACAAATATTTTTGACAATAAAACATAACGTCAAAACTAGAAAAATGTAATAAAGCTGTATATTTCAACGCGGCGTTATTTACAGTATAAAGTCTATGCCACCAATGTTTCATTTGTTTTTATAGTTATTTCACCTGGTGTTCGTAGCAATTTAATGAGTGCATCATATTCTGAATAAATGTAGGCAACAGAGACAACTGGGGATTTTAATTTTCATATGTTGCACTAAAAGCTTATATTATTTACGAATTAGAAATGTATTAAAATATTTATCTTTATAATCTATATTTATATACTAATATAATAAAGCGGAAGGGCTTGTTTGTTTGTTTAAACGCTTAGATCTCTGGATCTACTGGTCAGATTTAGTTTCTTTTTATTTTGTATGAAAGCTGCAT
The DNA here is from genome assembly GCA_013403705.1 of Heliconius hermathena. NCBI lineage: Eukaryota > Metazoa > Arthropoda > Insecta > Lepidoptera > Nymphalidae > Heliconius > Heliconius hermathena. The sequence continues at coordinate 270,807 of JAAIXJ010000372.1, read as the reverse complement.
TCTTCAGAAGTGCTATAGACTATATAACATTACAATGTAAGTCTTAATTAGCCTTAAATAACGAAATAGCAATAATAAGGAACGTAATAGAATTGCTTTAAAATTTCTATAAGCGCGTGCTCTGCACATATCGCTTATTATATGTCAGTACGTTGTATTAAAAACATATAAACTCCGCGACGCCATATATCTCTTATAAGTAAGTGATAATAAGGCATTTTTGAACATTTTTAAAGTGTTATTTACACACATACTTATTTAGATTTAGATTCCACAAATACTTATTTAGAAAACGTATAAAAATTTGAACGTACTTTATTACGATTCGAACCCGTGCCCCCCAAGTTTTTATACGTTTTCGTGTCGTGTCGTGTATATATATATATATATATATATATATATATATATATATATATATATATATATATATATNCCATTTCTTTGCTTCGGTTTCGAGGGAAAGCGCGGCGTTGAGTTCCGCCATTCAACTTGCAATGCTTCCAAAATTTGTCGGAAAATAGGAAACGGAATGTCTTAACACTACTTTCTCTCTACCTGCCTCTCTCGCTGTGTGCGGGATACAGCGTGAGGCTAAAAAAAGTATATATAGTACAGGGTTGGGTATATCATATAATTAATTTGACTTAAGTACCTGATTTGAGTTCTGTAAATTAAAATATACACAACGAACTTTTTTAACTTTTCCTTTTTTAAGTCTCGTCTAAATAACTCAAACCGAGCGTGAAATAAGATTTTTCCATATGAATTTTATGCTTTACATATTACTGTGCATTACGAAACTCACTTAAGTGATAAGGACGAAAATTCAGAATGTTTGTTCAGACTTATTGAAAAAATTTGATTCTTAATTGCATGAGTCCAGTCGTGGCGCAGGGGCACAAAGTGTGACTGTAAAAACGACTGGTTGTGGGTTTGATCCCCACTTGAGAGATGAAATATTTACTTAAATTTATATTTCCATTTCTTCGCTCTGGTGTCGAGGCAAAGCGCGGCGTAGAGTTCTGCCACTCAACACGCAATGCCTCCAGAATACGGCAGAAAGTGGTTAATGGAGACGGTCGACGGTCTTAGCACTAGGTTCCCTCTGCCTACCCTCCTGTGTGCGGGATACAGCGTGAAGCTGATTTTTATTTAATAATATTTTCAAAAAGGGAAAAAGTATAAATATTTGGGTTTTTCTTTTTCGACTTTTTCCTTTATTTGTAGTATACATTTTCATATCATGCCAATTCATAACTGCAAATCTACGACAAGTGTAATGTAGGTTTCGATTATGATTTTCATAAAAAATGCAGCAAAATCGATGGCGTTGATTTAGAAGCTTAATTTTTCTGTTCTTCAAGCTTCAAGGGAATATAGACATAAATATTTGATGTTAAAAATCAAATCAGCTTCACCCTGTATCCCGCAGACAGTAGAGTTGGCAGAGTAACGTAGTATTAAGACACTCCGTTCCCCACTATCCGCTGAATTCTGCTTTCTGGAGTGAACTCATCGCCGCGATTTACCTCGACACCAGAGCGAAGAAATGGAGATATAAATTTAAATAAATATGACATTTCCTTGAGTGGGGATCGAACCCAGAATCAGTCGCTTTTACAGGCACATCTTGTGCCTCTGCACCACGACTGGCATCTATACATTACATTTATACATTTACACATTTGATACATTTATACATTTGATATTAATTTCCACATTACTCAATATTCCATTTTTTTTATTAAAACAGATTTAAACGTTAAGCATTTATATTCCTTTTCGATAGCTTAAAAGATTAATTTTGGTGTTGGAGCTACTTATCACAATCAAATCTTAACAGGAAATCAAAGATAAGAAAAACAAGAAAATTAGAAGTAATGAGGAAAGTATTAATTGATAAAGAAAACTTCTTCGAAGTCCAACATTTTTTTCTTCAAATGGGTCACAATATCCCTTTGCTCCAAAAAAAGCTGAGGAGAAATAAGTACAGTATATTAAATATGTATTCGAGCAAGTATTGTACTGTACATAATTATGTTTAAATTGCAAAAGTGACAAATTAAATTAATGTGATAGAACAGTTTTTTTCCTTAAAATAAAAATAATTATCGCAGAATAAAATAATTAACAAATGATAGTTCATTATTTTAATCTGCGATAATTATTTTTATTTTTCAGACAAAGTGATTTGGTTCTAAGTTCTTATTAAAAACATAAATATTTTTTAATAAGAACTTAGAACCTGTATCCCGCTACACGCTGTATCCCGCATACAGCTGTGTAGACAAAGAGAACTTGGGAACCCAGTGTTAAGACACTCCGTTCCAATTACGACACTTCCGTTTCCCACTTTCAAATTCAGAAGGCATTGCCCATTAGGTGACGAAACTCAACGGCCGGCTAGGGTATTAATTTTTTCTCGGATGGGAATCGAACCCACAGCCTTTATCGTGTACAGCCGCACACATGTAACATTGTGCCACGCCTGTCCTCACCTTAGACGTTAAATATCTTTTTAAATGCGAGAAATAGCCTATATTGTTTTTACAGTTATAAAACTAAATTTACTGCATAATAATGTATTTAAAATTAATAAATACCACTTTTTTATATATTTATAACTAGTAAAGAGTTTTTTAAGCCCATCAGGGCTTAGAGACTCGTTTTATTTCCCATAATTTGTTCATTTGTGTCTAATCTGTTTGATAAATACAAATTATATGAGGCCAGTCGTGGCGCAGCGGCACAAAGTGTGACTGTAAAACCGACTGGTTGTGGGTTCGATCCCCACTCGAGGAGATGAAATATTTACTTAAATTTATATTTCCATTATTTCGCTCTAGTGTCGAGGACAAACGCGGCGTTAGTTCTACCACTCAACACGCAATGCCTCCAGAGTACGGCAGAAAGTGGGGAACGGAGTGTTATAACACTAGGTTCCCTCTGCCTACCCTGCAGTGTGAGGGATACAGCGTGAAGCTGATTTATTTATTTTATTTTTAAATACTGATTTGTACTCAATCATCTAGGAATGTTATGTTTTTTCAAAAATACACAAGAACTCAAAAAATCGTACATTCGTAATAAATGGTTCAATTTTTTTTTTTTATTTTGTGCATTGAAAATTGAAGATTCATAAGCGAATAATTGATATCAAAATGCAAATATTTGTATTCCAATATTAACCCATCAATACTGAAAAATTCGAAACTGTAGTTAAAATAGAAATCTAATTTCTTTGTTAAACTTTTTTATTGTAGTTTGAAAGAGTATATGTAATTTAAGTTTTAAAAATATGAATTCATAATTTAATTTTAATGTGATGTTATCGTAGCGCAGTGGTGTAACGTCTAACTGTAAGAGCGACAGTTTAGTATTGCGTGTTGAGTGGCAGAACTCAACGCCGCGCTTAGCCTCGACACCAGAGCGAAGAAATGGAAATATAAATTTAAGTAAATATTTCATATCCTCGAGTGGGGATCGAACCCACAACCAAACTATTTTACAGTCACACTTCGTGCCGCTGGGCCACGACTGGCCTCAGTCTTTATTTATTATTTTTTGTAATATATTAAACTTCAATTCAACTTACTATCACATATACAATCAAATAATCTCAACTGTACTACAATATAGTATGCTCTTGAAAATGTCACTTTCGTTTCAAGGTTCTCTTAAAAAACATCAATTCGTTCATGAAATATTTAGCATTTTCATTCTTTCACTCTGGTAAGATAAGTAAATTCCGTCACTCAACACTTGATGCCTTGGTAATTCTGCGAAAAGTGGAGAACGGAGTGTCTTAACACTAGGTTCTTTCTGCCTGCCATGCTATGTGCAGGATTTAGCGTGAAGGTTAAATAAAATAAAACAAGTAAAATTCTTTGAACAGTAGCCATACAATATTATATACGCTTCTATAATAATACATATTATAAACACAAACACAGAAAGACAACAGAACAAATCACATGAAATCAATATCATCAATTAAAATTTAAATTCCATTTCTCTCACTGCCTAAAAGTTCAACCTATCTGAATAAAACAATTTAGTTACTATTTGAAAAGCTCGCGAGTTGAATCGCTAACGTGTCAGAAACGAATTCCCTTGTAGGTAATTACTGGAAAGTTTGGCTTGATTCGCAAAATTGTCGCATTTTAAAGATACCTAGTCCTTTTTGTACTTTAACGTAGCGTTGAGTATAAATTTTGCGGCTCGACGTCGACCCTTATCTAGTGGGTATCCGAATAAGGTTAGTGTACACTCGGATGAATATGAATATACTAATTTAAATGTTTGAAGCCAGTCGTGGCGCAAAGGCAAGTGTGACTGTAAAACCGACTGGTTGTGGGTTCGATCCCTACTTGAGGAGATGAAATATTTACTTAAATTTATATTTCCATTTCTTCGCTCTGGTGTCGAGTTCTGCCACTCAACACGCAATGCCTCCAGAATACAGCAGAAAGTGGGGAACGGAGTGTCTTAGGTTCCCTCTGCTTACCCTGCTGTGTGAGGGATACAGCGTGAAACAACATCACTTTAAAAACGTTATCTACATGTATTTATTTATAGTATGAAAGTAAAATTTCAGCCAATTCAATTAAACAGTTATAGCAATTTGGTCAAACAACTTTGTTTAAAATGTTAAAACTTTGTATTTACGAACCGATTTAAATAAAACAAACACTAAATGTAAAGGATAACTTGCCGAGATACAACAATGAAAACTGCCATTAAAACGTTTCTGAGATTAACGTGAACAAACGCACGGACCAATAGACGTTTTTTAAAATATATAATAGTTTTTCTAAAATATATTCCATTTAAAAACATCGATTAGTTACAATGTTATTATAAATATGTCAGATGTGATGATATTTTAAATATAAGAAGGTTTGATTTGAACTTGTAAGAGCTGGAATGGAACTCTTACTGTCACACACTTATCACTTTTTATAGGCGTAAAATAAGCAAATAATAAAAAATAATAAAAAATAAAAAATAAATATATAATAATGAATACTTAAATAACAAAAGAAAAATAAGCTTGTATGTCCTCTCCCTTAAAATCCATTTCGCTCCATACGCTCGCCCTAATGAGTAAAAATATTAATAGCCAGGTTATTAATTACAATAGCTGGAGTAATTTATTACGTTACCAAAGCTTAATCGCTTGTATGTAGAACAAGTAGAATGTACAGAAGTCCAGTGTATGCCAAACCGCAGCGTACAGATATATATTTTAGTGCGAAAACGGTAAAAGCAAATGTTTTTACTTTTTTACTTAAAACTTCAATTTTAGAGGCCACCGTGGAACCCCTTTTTCTAAACTCAATCAAATTTTGTAAGGCCTTATGAAAATATGATTGATTGAAGAATAGATCTCGATTGTTATCTCTAAAACAGTAAAAATATTTTGTCTGTACATTCAGTAATTTTGCCTGAAATGGACACTTAAAAAGAATAATAGAAAGCATTTTTTTTATTTCTTGTCTGTCTATCTGTATGGTCACATTTTTCTCTGAAAGTATTGAACCGATTTACTTAAAAGTTTCACCAATTGCTTTGTTAACTTAATCTATATAAAAATGCCTAAAAACAGCCTTTCTTCGTGCACTCTGTAATAACTACATATTTACCTTCATAAATCATAACAGTTAAGTTTAAGTCGTAATTAATTCAACACGGAGATAAAGAACGATTTGATCTTCAAGGTAATATTAAGTAAAACATAGATTCTTCAGTTCGTTCGTTCGAAAATAAATCTATATAAAAAAGCCTAAAACCAGCCTTTCTATGTATATTCTGTAATAACTATTATACATATTTACCAATTGTACATTTAGCCAATAATATATGTAACTAATTTAAAAGTAGTTAGGAGTTAATATGCAATCATTTCAGTTATTTTACAAAGAATATTATAAATTCTTCAAATCAATACTTTAACATTTAGGGCTGTTTCTGAAAGAGTACATTAAATTATTCACTGGCGTCGGCACATTTAACAGAGTTTTAAAATTACGATGAGACATACATTACATAGGTAAAAAGAACGTAATGTTACAAAAATATATACGTATAAGAAATAATTAGCTTTATGTATATTTTTATAAATATCAAATAGCAACATTGGTCGTATTTTTTAATTCAAAACAATCAAAAGTCCTTATAGAAATTACGATAATGTAGTAAAAAAAATATATTAGAATATTACAGATTCAAGTAATAAAAATAATATTAGAAGTCATTTCTGTTTATTAGATCAATATTCATGTAGCTTAAGCGGGCGAAGCCGCGGGCGGGCCGCAAAAAAACAAGCCCACTTTATTGGGCTTATTTTTTTCCTTTTTTGTATTTATTTAGTTTATTATATACTTTATTTATAATAGTATATATTTTATTTTAGTTTATTTTTTATATTTAATATTTTATAGTTTAAAAGCACTATATCTCAAATATCATCTAAATCAGTTTAGCCGTTTCTGTTTGCTGTGATTTACTTAGTACAATAGATCTTACTTTGATGTCAGATAATCTTGAATTATTTGTATAAAGATAATTTACTGTCATTCTCGCTTCTTTTAATTATTGATTTAGATTATCAAGTTCCTATAAAATAAAAACCGGTTAAGTGCGAGTTGGGCGAATCCAATTCAATAAGGCTTCCATACCAATTTTAAGATTGTAGGTCAAACTTATAAAAGTTAAGTTAAGTTAAGTTTGCGAGCTAATGCCCTCATTTTGTATGGAATAAAATACAAATATAATTTTGTAATTATTTTTTTTCTATGAAATACCTATAAATTGGATTTTTGCTTTATTTATATTATAAGTTCATGCTGAATTTCATAACTGTAGGCCCACGAGAAGTACCCTATAGATTTATATTACATGACGGACAACAAAGTGACCCTATAAGGATTCCGTTTTTACCTTTTAAAGTATGGAGCCCCAAAAATAACTAACTAGCCTAATATATTTATGCTACATACAATTTGTTTCACACCCAACTTATTTCTAAATGCATGGAGTCAGTATTTTCAGTCGTAAAATCCCAATATAAATGGTCAGATGCAGCAGCCCGTGTGCAGTAACGTGCTAAAATGAGTGTCCACGTGATAAAATGAATAGTTTATTTTGAAAATGAAAGCCGTGACATGACACGTTTAAACAAACAATCAAAATGTAAAGTTTCATTGCATATATTGCATTGGCAATAAAACTACGCGAATGTTTGACACATTAAATTTTTAGAGTCTCGTAAAAAGGAAAAATATATCGGGTTGATTTTTATTCGAAACCAAATGTTGAATATTCATACGCGGTTTGATGCATGGATTCACAATTCTACGCTTCTCGAAATAATATATATCGTTCTTTTTCAAGTTAATATAATAATATAACGTAGCACCATGAATTTGGTATGTTTTAAAATGTTTTTGAATTATTATTATTATATTTAATCAATAATGAGGTCAGTCGTGGCGCAGGGGCTCAAAGTGTGACTGTAAAACCGGCTGGTTGTGGGTTTCGATCCCCACTCGAGGAGATGATATATTTACCTTAATTTATATTTCCATTTCTTCGCTCAGGTGTCGAGGCAAAGCGCGGCGTTGAATTCTACCACTGAGCACGCAATGCCTCCAGAATTCGTCAGAAAGTGGGGAACGGAGTGTCTTAACACTAGGTTCCCTCTGCCTACCCTACTATGTGCGGGATATAGCGTGAAAATGATTTATTTATTTTATTTATTTAGTGATATACAGTAGTACAGTTTCTGGACTATAGCGGATACTACCATTTGATTGATTTGACGTTGCGTAACAGAGATTTACTTTTTAATTCCCGAGAAACAAGAGATGGATATAACAAGTTTAACGTGTATATGTATGTCTGTCGATAGCATCGAATTGAATGGGCCATTTTGATTTAGTTTTTTTGTTTGAAATATGACTTAATAGAGAGCGTTCTTAACCATGGTCCAAGAAAGTCTGTTCAGCCGTTTGAAAATGGTCATCTCTTTTCTAGTTGTTTGTAACTTTTGGAGGTGTTTGTATAGTTTTAATTATCAATTATTATATCGATGACTATTTTAATGTAATGTGTTATACATACATACATTATAATGTGTAAGCATACTCTAATTTATACTTTAGTACCCTTTTGTGCCTTAAACCTCTTGTAAGCTGCACGCTTTGCCTCTACTGAGGCAGCCAGAGAGAAGGATAGACAAAACGCTACAATCTCTGCGTACCTCTTTTGATATGCTTGATTATCCTCTTTCATCAAGCTGTTCGTGCATGCCTTCCGGAAGGTCTTCATGATCTGTCTCCAGTATCGTCGATACTTAGTTCTTGAAGGTTAACCGAGCTCTCCACCGGCCTCTTCTACTACTGACTTTTACTTCATAAATATTTCTTGCCATTTTTTCGTCACTCATTTCCTCAACGTGCCCAAATCCGCCTAGTATGTTTTTCTTCATACTCATCGTGACATTTAAGCTAGTACATGCGATTCTGTATATTTCTTTCATGCGTATTCGATCAGCTGTAAATGGCTTCGCATATCCTACAAAGGGACCGCATCTCTACAGCACTCACTTTACTGTAATTCTTCTTCTGTAAACCCACGTTTCGCTGCCGACAACAACAGTTTCGGTACCAACACTGCATTGTATACGGCCAAACGTGCAGTTGTTCTATTATATATAAGACACCGTTAATGCTGTTATCGACAGCAATATGCCTTTCCACATTTATCGTATGTTCCGTCTTTACTAAACTTAATTCCCAGATATATTTGTTTTATTATCTTTTTATTTACGTTGATCTGAAGAATGGGATGGCTATTAGCTTCATAGCTTTTGACCACATTTATTTAAATGAGGCTAATTAGTATGCCTATTTTTATATAATCACAAGCAGACAATTTTTTAATATTATAATAAAAAATATGGCCAATTAACTAGTGCGTTAAGTGACTTAAGTATGAATATTATTTATTTCAATATTTATAAACTGACTAGCAATCATTCTGTGGATCGTACATATTATGAAGGTACATACAATTTTTTTTTACATATAACAAAAGCCTTATTGACTTTCAAACACACATACAGTACGAGAACAAAACTTACGTAATATGCCACTATTAAATAATGGGATGCAACCATTGAAAGTAAACAGCGGAAATTACAAATTTTACGATCCAATGACATTTGGCATCGCTCCCATATCGTATGGAATCACTATGTACTAGAGCTACCCGGTCCGGCCAAAATCGTGATTCGTTAATGCACGTTACATATTGGATTACTACTAGGACTATCTAAAAGCATATCATGTTTAGGTCGATTATTTTCAAAATGAGGTTAAAAAGAATCATATTTAAAACACAAGATATTGTTTTTTTTTTTTTTATGGAAAAGACAAGGCAAACGAGCGTTCGGGTCACCTGATGGTAAGTGATCACCGCCGCCCACGACCCCGTGCAACACCAGAGGAACTGCAGGTGTGTTGCCTGCCTGTATGGTGGGTTGGGCGCCGGAGCCCGGCATTACCTGATGCGAAACGCAGTGGCATAAAGCCACTACTTCACGCCGGATTTAAATGCCGGGGGTGGTAATGATCCGGTCGAGTCTGCCCAAAAAAATGTTTTAAGTAATATATTGTTTATATTGTTTTCGCCATTTTGTCGCATTTAAGAAATTTATCATCCTACGTACAATCAATCGATGGCTATCTCTTTAAAACTTATTCAAGGAATGCTCGTATTAAAGTTTAAATTATTATTTATTATTATACTATTTATGGCTGTCATGTTGTAACGTGACGGTTGCGGGTTCAGTTCCCACTTAGGGAAATTATTTTTTTTATCAATATAAAATGTCTAGAAAATTAAGCGGAGCGTGGAGAAATGAGTGTCTTAACACTAAGGTCCCTCTGCCTACCTTGCTATATAACAAGGATACATCTTGAAGTAAAAAAAATACCTCTACAAATAAAATGATTATGATCTTTTTATATATTATGTGCGGCAATATTCTTGAAAGAGATAAAAAAAATTATCTAATCACTTATTACATTCTATCTTTTATTAAAAAACGAATTTAGTCGTGGCGCAGGGTTGCACGTACGCGCAACAGGTTGTGGGTTCAATTCCCACTCGAGGAAATTAAACATTAAATATTTTCGTATTTTCGCTTTGGTGTCAAGAAAAGGTGAGGTCCGCCACTCAATATACCACGCCTTTAGCATTCGGCGAAACATGGTGAACGGCGTATCTTAACACTAGGTTCCCTCTGTGTACGGAATAAAGCGCTAACTAATACTTAAACAAATTTAGATTTTTATAATAACAAATAAATCTAGTTATAAAATTAAAACCGTAATTTAGCATAAACATAACTCAGAGTCATGAAACTGACAAATCATTTTTGTTTGTTTGCGGCATACATACATAAATTAACATAATATGTTAAATTTATAACATTGTCCTGTTTGTATCGAGAGTTAAAAATAAAAACTTGATTAACGGGAAATGTTTCAATTATAGTTTATATTCAACTCGCTTATGATGTTATTTTTAGCAATTATATTTCTTGTTTGAACAAACTAATTAAAACCGCATTAATAATTATGTAGGCCAGTCGTGGCGCAGAGGCACACAGTGTGACTGTAAAACCGACTGGTTGTGGGTTCGATCCCTACTCGAGGAGGTGAAATATTTACTTAAATTTATATTACCATTTCTTCGCTCTGGTGTCGACGTAAACCACGGCGTTGACTTCTGCCACTTAACACGCAATGCCTCCAGAATCCGGAAGAAAATAGGGAACGGAGCGTCTTAACACTAGGTTCCCTATAAATCGACCAGCTTAGGAGGCTTAATGGTCAGAGCACCTGATCGGTTTCCAAGAGGTGCAGGTTCAAGTCCCGCTACGTTCAAATTTTTATACGTTTTCTAAATAAGATTTTTTTTTTCCGAAATGTGGAATAACACTCTAAAAAAATATTTAAAAATAATATATTATTTTCAGAAAATATACATTGCTGTCCTCCTATACACCGCTAACGTAACTGGCGCAGTACGATTGCACAAAATATTTCAATATCTAGATGGATATAAATCAGAACACGATTTGCAAGGATTTCTCCACGTGGGAATAGACTACGCTATATTTCTTACCAAACCGAAGTCGCACGACAAATTTCTAGTATACGAATTATATGAAACGAAAAATTTCGATAGCACTAAGAAGCCAAGGCTGCTTGCTATATCAAAAATTCCCGTTGCATATATAAAGGAACAACTAAGTACATTCAAAACGGAATTGTATACGGCTAAATATGTCGATGATAACGTCGTACCAGGTGTTAGAGTAAAGACACTGAGAGAATGGCAGATAGACAGAGCTCTGGCCTTACATAGCAAAGTGGCTGAGAAACCCGTTTTGAGAACCATTTTACTTTGATGTTTGCGAATTAATTTCTACAGGTTGTATTTGTTCACTTTGTCTCAACTACGCTTTGTATCTAGGTACTGCTAAACAAAGAATATTGCTTTCGTTGAAATTAGTTGTATTTTTTTTTTAATTATTGTGATGTTTCGCTTGTCTTCTTCAATGTTATTGGTGTTCTGTTTCATTAGCTTATTTGAATGTATTGTTTCATTTTAATAATATATTAGGCTTTTAATGTAATTGTAATTTAATGCTATACATCAATTCATATTTTATTTAGAAATAAATATAAGAATATAAATCATTTATTGTACCAGTTGTGCTTATGTACTGATCTACTACGCAACGTTTTTAATTAAGCATTATTTATTTTTTTACTAGCACCATTGAAACATAACTTGAACAAGTTTTTTTTTATATATAGTTTAAAAAAAACAAAAAAATTAATCAACTTCACGCTGTATCCCGCACACAGCAGGGTACGCAGAGGGAACCTAATGTTAAGACACACCGTTCCCTACTTTCCACCGAATTCTGGAGGCATTGCGTGTTGAGTGGTGGAACTCAACGCCATGCTTTGCCTCGACACCAGAGCGAAGAAATGAAACTATAATATATACAGTTTAATTTAACATTTTGTTAATATCGTCGTGGCACAGCAGCGTATCGTATTACCGTGGATGCGACGGTCAAGTTCAATTACAACTCGCGAGAATGAAACATTTTTATTTGTTCACTATAATAGTGATACAAGAGGTAATCTCTTAAGAATTAGGCAGAAATCGTCGGACGGAGTGTTTTAATTCTAGGTTCCCTCTGCCTTCTCTTAATATAAGTAAAAAAATAACCTGTTAATCTAGAATAACATTTAAATGATGATACGTATTATAACACACGAAAATTTAAAATAAAAAGAAAAAGTAGGTTAAGTATTTCATACGTAAAGCAGTTTCGATAAATAAATAATGTAACAGCACAGTATTTGCACCGCCCATATTATACTTCATCCATCATCCGCACTTGATAACAGTTTACCATGTAAGGAGTTCTCTGACGTGATAAAATATAATATACCAGCTTTGATAAATGTGAAATATATAATTCATGCATTTCAGGGAAATAATTTGTTTTTAGGGTTCCATAGTAAGATAAAAACAAAATATTGTAGTCTCTTGAAGCACAGAAAAAAAATCTACTTTCTAAGACAATAGAATCTAAGTATACAATAACTTATGCATCATGTTTGGTGTATTTGGCATGACGTTCGCCGGGTAATCAAAGCTTATAGGGAAATTCCCATTGTACCTACACTTATGAAACTTGGTGTGAATACAGAAAAAATACGAAAAGTGGTAATTTATATGTCATTTTCAGAAAAAAATCATTGCAAAACAATTTATACATGTACTTTATTCTATACGAAGAGATTTTACGCCCGTAAACATAAGTATATATATTTTTTATAAATCGTACTTCTCGTTGATCTACTTCCAGAAATTGGTACAGAACTCTAATAAGATCACTTTATTGTCTGTCTGTCCGTCCGTCTTTCTGTCTGTCTGTCTTTAAGATATCGAGTTGAAATTCAAACCATATACTCAGATCTACGGTCCCTTGATATTCTGAAAAATCGTGTTTCTACATTTACTTCAAAACGATCGCAAAAAAATTGTTTTTCGACACTATAAAAGGAACCAAAATTAAAAGAGTACTACCGGTTGACCTAGAATTATGAAATTTTGCAGCTAGAATATATAGGTAGTATTCTAGTTCAGGTAAAGATCTGAAAACTATATATTTGTGGCTAAATCTTAAAAATATTAGTCTTAGAAGGCGGTAACATTTGGTATTAAGTCCGCTAGTTCAAGTGTGGAATCAGATGAAAATACTCTGGCTAAGCTAAGCTTGAATTTCAAAAAAAGTTCGAGGCCTCCAAATTTTGTACGGAACCGTCGATAGGCGAGCCCGAATCGCGCTTGTCCACTTGTTTTTACAATAATACTCATTGAAATAATTTGTTTTTAAAAAGGTATGGCGTAAGACATATAATCGCAGCAGTTTTGAGTTCAATCATTACTTGGTTAAAAGTTTATTTATTTGATTATTTTAGTTTAGTTTCGATGAGTAATATTATTATTATAGTAGTAACAAACGAAAATATATTTCAAAATTCTAGTCAGTGCGAGTGGGGTACTTCTGCTGAGTTATAATACTGATCTGGACAAAAAATTGTTCATATTATTAAAATATCTCAAATAGAATATCCAACCTCCAAGAGCGTCGCATGAGATAGTTTGGTCACGTTACGCGCGGGCCTAAGAACTATATGGGATGCAAGTGCCTTATTATATCAGTCCCTGGAAGGAAAGAGAAGATACCTCCCGGACGCACAAAGAAATGATGCAGATGCAATGAGAGCCAATGGTTTAACCACCGAGGATGCTTAAGACTGTACAAAGTGGAGTAGAAAGGCAGACCTTGGCAATAGCCAGGATTAATGCCAGGAAGAAGAAGAACTAAAGGTAATCTAACCGCGTTATCTCTATCCGCGTCTCTCAATCTCTATCCGCTTTTGGAACTAAACACTACGTTCTTTCTATCAGAAAGGGGAAATAAAAATAATTTAAATAAAATTTCATGTGAAGATAGTACTTAGTTCGACGACGTTAAATTCCCAGACTGAACACTCAATGTGGGGAACATAATGTTCCCTGTCTGCGAGGCGAGCAATATGTAAAGTTTTTTTTTATTTTCAATAAAATTTTAACGGGGTCAACGCATTTCGTCCCCTGTAAGAAGATTTACAGATAACTCTATACATACAAGTATACTTTCTTTGTCGCATCGTGAATTCGTATTTCTTTGACTAACGATGCTGAAGATCTATGGGCTAGTGATGCATGTCACATTTATTGAATAGAAGTTTCTACTATCTTTAATACCTTAAGCTAATATTGTTAATAATATAGAGTATACTCTGTTTAAACATTACTAAACCATTATAAGAATTACGTTTTTCAAGAAATCTTTTAAGGTTAAAATGTAAGGTTATTTTACTTTTGTGGTATTTAATCTGAAAAAAAACTTGGGATCTAAAATAAATTTTCTCAGAATCAAGATAATTTAATAGATAAATTTTAGATTCTACGAAAATAATTTTACAAAACGGATAATTTTTTCTGGATTCTTAGAAAATTTTTGAAAAAAAAGGGATTTTCAAAAGGAGAATATTAAATATGAATAATGAGTTAAGATATTTAAATATTTTCATTAAATATAACAATTAAAATGTAAACTCGTTTTATATAAATATTTGAAAATAAAGTAGTGTTGACGAGTTTATTTAAAGCTATCTTGAAAGATACTTGGAATTTTCATTCAATGAATGTTTTTGCGTCCGAGAATCAGCTAAGTAGACAAATAGCTTTCATAATATTTTTCTTTCTCATCCTCTTAATGAGCTCTGACATTTGAATGGTGTCGCTCATTTTACTACGATGAAAAATATGTAGGACAACGACTGAATATAATCGCGTCGGCTGCGGGTTCGATTCCTTATTCGATTTTTTTTTCTCCGGTAAGAAGACAAAACGCGACTTCGAGTTCAGCTTCTTAATACGTAATGTCTCGAAAGTGTCTTAACACTAGGTTCTCTTTGCCTTCTCTCAATAAAGCTAAAAAATAATTAAATCAATTGCTGATATTTACTAACGATTTCTTTAATCTCTATTTATAATAAGACAGTAAAAATATTTAGTCTGTACATTTAGTAATTTTGACTGATATGGATAGAGGGACACTTAAAAATAATAATAGAAAGCAAAAAGATTTTTTTTTTAATTTCTTGTCTGTCTATCTGTCTGTCTGTCGACATATTTTTGTCCGCATTTTTCTCTGAAAGTACTGAACCGATTTACTTGAAAATTTCACCAATTGCTTTGTTTTAACTCAACTTAACTACTAAAGTTTAGTTCATCAAAATCGGTTCATTAAAAAAAAAGTTATCGTCATTTGAAAGAAGTCGTAATTAATTCAACACAGAGATAAAGAACGATCTTGAAAGAAATATCAAGTAAATACAAAGATTTTTTGGTTGGTTCGTTCATATAATATATGTAACTAATTTAAAAACTGTACAGGAGTTAATATGCAATTATTACAGTTATTTTACAAAGAATATTATGAATCCTTCAAATCAATAATTTAACATTTAAGGCTGTTTCTGAATGAGTAAATTAAATTATTCACTGACATCAGCACATTTAACAGAGTATATTATATAGGTAAAAAGAACATAAAGTTACAAAAATATATACGTGTAATAAATAATTAGCTTTATGTATATTTTATAAATATCAAATATCAACAATGGTCGTATTTTTTTATTTAAAACAATCAAAAATTCTTTGACGATAATGTCGTAAAAAAATCATATTAGAAGTCATTATAGTTGTCAATCAATTCTGCTTATTAAATCAATAATCATGTATTTTAAGCGGGCGAAGCCGTGGGCGAGCCGCTAGTGTTAAATATCCACGCCGAGCTGCAGTACAAAAATTTTTTAAAATTATATTTTTTTGTTTTGCTTAATAATGTCTGTATGTGTTTTTACAGCTATTATACATTATTTTTCTCGGAACCGATGAAATAAAAACATCCAATACCTATATACCTACGTACTCGTATATCCATAAACGACAGCACTTGTAACTAACTGGAATAATTTGCATGCAATTTGAATTTTTTCCACGCAGTTGGGTCTAAAAAGTTTTTAGACGTGGTGGATGGAAAATAATTTCATAATTCTATCGCATTTTATTTTATATTTAATTTGGTAAATTTTGTTCGCGATTATACTCTAAAATAGAGACTAAAATTTTGTAAAAAAACTACATAATCAATACATTTCTTTATAGTGTATGTATGTAGAATCGTGGAATTAAACTCCGTCATTTAACAGGCAATGTCTTGAAAAATAAGTGGAAAGTGAATATTCTTGAGGAATAAAGAAAAAAAATAGTAATAATATTTAGAATTGAGTGTTATATACAGCCAAACTACCTCATCTTGATTATTTTTTATTTAGCTTCGTCTTACATGGCAGAGCTGCCGAAAAGAACCTAATGTTTTCACGTTTCCGCCTGTATTCGAGACTTCTATATGACGCTCCTATGGTAGTTTTTTTTTCAGCTTCACAGAAGGTGAAACTCAACGCTGCAATTGGACTCGACACCAGAACAAAGAAATTAACATATTAGATATATATACCTTCGTCGAGTGGGAATCGAATCCACAACCTGTTATGTTTACAGGCACAAGCTTGTGATAACATTTAAAAATCAATTCATCAACCGATATTATTATTATCATATAACATTTATATTTTATTCCTATAATACTGATAAATCAAGCCATGCGTATTGTTCTTACATGTAAAGACCGCCATAAACGTTCATATCTGAAAAACATTTTATTTTACGCGTCGTTTATTTTCTGGGAGTGTACGCTCGTCGAGGTCGATTAAGAGACATTTACGTTTTTCTATGGAAACAATAAAATATATGGGAAACCGTTTATATGCTTCCAATGTCAATATATTTTCTTTCAGTTTCACGCTATATCCCGCAAGTAGCACGGTAGGCGGAGGAAGTCTAGTGCTAAGACACTCCGCTCGCGTCTCAATTGGGAATCGAACTCATAATGTTACTTTCAATAATTTAATAAAATAGAGTACGTAGGAACAAAATACAAACGAATGATATAGTGAATAGTACCTGCATATTCAGAATAGTGAATGTACGAGATCAACTATTCTGATGAAAACTTTGCAGAGCATCTGCAAAATATGAACGTTGTGTTTTTGACTTGGTCATAGCACGTTCCGCTGTCAGCCAGCGACACTGATCTATGGACGCTTCCTCATACAAATTCATACAAAGAATGAACTTTTGTGATATGCCGCCACTGACAGTTTTGGTATGGACTAATATAATACTTTTAAAATGTCGTAAATTTTTATAACTATAAAATCAAATCAAAAATAAATCAGCTTCACGCTGTATCCCGCATACTGCAGGGTAGGCAGAGGTAACCTAGTGTTAAGATACTCTGTTCCCCACTTTCTGCCGAAATCTGGAGGCATTGCGTGTTGAGTGGCAGAACTCAAAACCGCGCTTGTCCTCGACACCAGAGCGAAAAAACGGAAATATAAATTTAAATAAATATTTCATCTCCTCGAGGGGGGATCGAACCCACAACCAGTCGGTTTTACAGTCACACCTTATGCCGCTGCGCCACGACTAGCCTTATTTTATAACTATCTTTTTATGTATTCCATTTTACGCAGAGATAATTTTTGTATGTAAAAAATATATAATTTTAGGTAGCTAAGAAGACTTGGCAAATACAAGGTAGGAAGACCTAGCGTTAAGTTACTCCGTTCTCTATTTTCCGCCAAATTTTCAAGATATAATATTTCCTAGCTGCCGTACTTTGTCAATAAGACAAAGTACAGCATTGAGCTAGGAAATGAAAATAATTGATTTATAATACACTAGTGAGAATCGAACCCACAACCGTTGCGTTTACAATCAAATCATATAAACATCACAAAAACTTTGCTTTACCAACCCACTATACTCCCATATAAATGACTCCCATAAGAAACAGGAAAAAAGGAAAAGATTTCTTACATTTACCTACTTTAAAAAATTGACTACATCGTGAGTAACAGCTGGAAATGCTAGAGTTACTTTGTTTAGCATTAAACGTGTAAGTGTGTAATGTATTTACATTTTATTTTTCTCTGGAACCATAACACGGAATAACGAATAAAATAGTAGTGGTATAATATTCGATTTAATTTTGTCAGTGTCAGGGAGGCAGAGGGAACCTAGTTTCAAGATATTCCATTTCCCACTGATGACGCAGTCAAAGCGAGGCTTTTGAACTCAGAGGAGATATAGAAAAGTTAAGAATCTAGAGTTAAGACAGGCCGTTCCCATTAAGACACTTCCGTGCCCATCTTGTCGCCCAACTTAGGTGGCATTGCGTGTTGAATGGCGGAACTCAATGCCGCGATTTGCCTAGTCACCGAAGCGAAAAAATTAAAATAATAAATATTTCAGAATATTTATATTTAAGTGCTTTTACTATTTATGAAGCCGTTGTGGTGCAATGCACGATGGCAAGGACGGCATATGGCTGTGTAACGCGGAGTTGTTTCCCGTTACTCAAAATACAATATCCCGAAAAATTGAGCCGTAAGTGAAGAAAGATGTTAACACTATGTTCCCTCTGTTTACTTATTTATTAAATTACTTTTTTGTTTTAATGGGCACGGAGTCTCTTAACCCTAGGTTCCAAGACTCCATCTACCTATCCAGCTCCGTGTGGGATACAGCGTGAAACTATAAAAAGTATAATATTAGGCAACCAAAAATACTTAACTTAGGCGTCTGTCTAAGCTATAACCGATTGTTAAGTCATCCCGTACCGCATTTTTATATCTATAACCGATTGTTAGGTCATCCCGTACCCCATTTTTCACCATATTACCGAGATAGGGGATATTGAGGGGAAGTATGATGTGGAAGTGAGCAAAATTCAACGCCGCTCTTTGTCTTATTACCAGAGCGAGGAAGTGAACATAATGCATTCTCCCGAGCGGGAATCGAACCCACAACTGTTGCGTTTACAATCACATCGTATAGACATCACAACAACTTTACTTTACCAACATCACTATCTTCTTTGTCGTAACATTCTTGTCAGAACGGTAGTGGTCATCACAAAAGGCAGATGCTATAAGCCTCACAAACATTCGCCACGTATCTCTACTGGCTGAAAGCCTGGTACACTCATGTAAGGGACACCCCCCCCCCCCCCTGCAGCTTTAATGGTTGGTCCAACGCATTGGACATCTTCCTTGCCCTCTAGTGTCTTCCACTCTGCTCTGCACGACAAAGCGATCGATACAGCCATTTCCTCTTCAGAAGACATGTCCGAAGAAGTTCAGTATGCGACTGTTTACTAACGCCGTCAGACGTTGTTTAGTGCCGATTTCTTAGAAACTCTGTTCATGATAGCATTCGTTTCCAGCACCACATCTGCAGAGTAAGATGAAATATTTACTTAAATTTATATTTCCATTTCTTCGCTCTGGTGTCGAGGTTGAGCGCGGCGTTGAGTTCTGCCACTCAACACGCAATGCCTTCAGAATTCGGCAGAAAGTGGGAAACGGAGTGACTTAACACTAGGTTCCCTCTGCCAACCCTGCTGTGTGCGAGTTACAGCGTGAAGCTGATTTTATCACCAGAGTATTAATTTTTATCTTCTCGACCTCTCGCAAGATAAGTCCCCCCAGCAATATATCTTCACGCTATACCTTGCGTATAGTAGCGTAAACAGAACCTATGAAATTCAATTCTTCACTGTGGTTGAAAAAGTCGTTGTTGATTTCCACCAATCGGTGTATTGCTTAAAGAGGAGAACAGAGTCATTTAACACTAGTTTCCTTTGTCTATTTTTTTCAAAACAAAATTTTATTTTTACTTTTTACCGTTTTATTTTTGCATGACAACGCCTAACGCAATTTATGTAACCACAAGCAAGCAAGAACACATTAATATATTACCATATATTTTCCTCGCTATTTTCCTCAATTAACAAGGAAAGCAGAGGGAATCTGGGAACCTAATGTTAAGACAATCCGTTCCCAGTAGCACTCTTCCGCTCCATTCTTTTAACCTAATTCTTGCCGACGAATCAGGAAAAGAAAATATTATTTATTTCATTCACACGTGTGGTAATCGAACCCACAGCCATCACATTTAAATTCAGGCACTACAAGTGCACAAGACCCTCCGCTACGATGGCGTAATAGCAATGAGTAGGATTTAAGTATATACTATGTTTCGAGGCAAATACGAACTCTATTACCCATTAGTAAAATAACTTTCCTTACAATAAAACACGGACTTGTTGGATCTAGTAGTTAGTGTTGTGTATTCGCCTTATAAAATCCCCTGTCAAGTTTATTTTTATTTATCACTTCGGTTTTATTGTTTACTTAGCTTGCACAGCTTCTGCTAAGATGCACTTTTTATTATTTTAGTTAAGCCTAGGTTTTAAGATATTTTTATATGTAAAAAATAAATAAATCAGCTTCACGCTGTATCTCGCACACTGCAGGGTAGGCAGAGGGAACTTAATGTTAAGACACTTCGTTTCCCACTTTCTAACGAATTCTGGAGGCATTGCGTGTTGAGTGGCAGAACTCAATGCCGCGCTTGTCCTTGACACCAGAGCAAAGAAATGGAAATATAAATCGAGTGGGGATCGAATCCACTACCAGTCGGTTTTACAGGCTGGCTTCTTTGTTGTGTTTTTTTATATGTATTGAATTGAAATAAAAATAAAATAACCTAAAGTTTGAAATAGTATAAACACTCATTCTACTGTCGATCGCTACTTACGATGACGTGCAAATCTATTAAAAACGTCGTATAAGATCTTTTTTTTATAAAAAAACTAGTCATCGCTCGATACTTTATTTGGATATAGTTTCAGACGTAATCATTTTCTGTTTCCGTTTTAATGCTGATTTCGAGAAATCCTCTGTTAATATTATATTTTTCTTTTCTCTTTAACTTAACGTGATTTCAATTTTCTAGGTGTAGGATGTACATAGGTAAAAAGCACTATTAAATATAATAAATATCAAATATTCAAAACTAAATATTGAGGCTGTCGCGGTCCGTTGGTACGAGGATGTGACTGTTACCGCGACGGTTTTGGGTTTTGAATTCCTAGGGAATAAAGTATAAAATATTTTCAATTCTTCGCTCTTGTAAGGAAGGAGAAGCGCAGTGTTGAGTTCTCGCCACTCATTAAGCAATGCCTCCAGAATTTAACGGAATGCGGAGAACGGAAGTGCCTTAATGGGAACTGAGTGTTTTAATAGTAGGTTCCTAGGTTTCCTCTGCCTACTCTCCTATTCGTGCAGAATATAGCATGAAGCTAAAAAAAATATTTTGTATATTCGTGTAACACAAAATCAAATTTACCAAAAATCATATATTTTACTATAAAAATACAGTCAGATTTGTTCAGAGGTTACCCAACACAAAGCAAAGCTAAATAAAGTTCTTATTGCCAGATATTTAGAATCATAGAGCCGCGCAGGTGTTGCTGGCCGAATATAGAGTATTTGACCTTATTGCTTCGCATATATCTTGAATGTAGCCTGGGAAATTTCTTATGACGATCTCATATTATTATATTGCATAGGGATGTATACAAACTGGAAGTGTCAGCACCACTTTAAATGAAACCACAGTTTTAACTACTCTATAAAAGCCTAATACAATTAAAAAAATAATCCTAAAAATGAAAAAGATTTTTTTTCAAACAAAATAAATAATAAAATTATTGATGTAATATAAAACGCCATTTGTCAAGAACGACACACGCACACATAAACCTATCAAAGAGAAACCGCCGCATACGCCTCATTCCGAAATCGAGTCGAAGGTATTGGCGGCAAAGTTCAAAGTTGTTTTAACCTTTAGTAGTATTTTTGTAGTAATATGTGTTCACGTTATTGGTATCTAACTGCGTCACACTAAATACAGATATGGATAAACATCGTGAAATGAAAAAAAAATCCTACGCTTAAACTGTTGGGGTATCTTGATTAATTTCTTTAGATATGAGTTTGAAATATTTTACCCTATATGCTGTTCCCGTAAAAGGAGCGCTGACACTTCCAGCCTGTATATGTACTATAGGTACTTCAGTATTCACAGATTGTACCTATAAAAGACACACGACGGTGATTGTTTTCTGAAAGTCAAGTTGTATTTAAATTGTAATATAGTTAAGAAGCCTTATGTCGTGAGAAACATCTATTGTTCAAAGAAATGGCTATATACATTTATACAGATAAACGAACAAACAATAGGAAAACATAAAATATTTTTAACATTTTCGGTTTAAACTTTTATATACATAAATAAAGTTTTTTAAGTAAGTAGAAATAGGTGGCCAGTCTGTGACAGTAAAATCGACTGGTTGTGAGTTCGATCCCTACTCGAGGAAATGAAATATTTACTTACATTTATACTTTCATTTATTCGCTCTGGTGTCGAGGCTAAGCGCGGCCTTGAGTTCTGAGAAATAAATTACTTTAAGCATTTCGCCTGTTTATAAAGATTGCGTGTTGCGTATCGGTGCCGGTCAATCGTTATCAATTAGATACATCTCCATATTAGTGATGATAAAGCACCTAATTGGGTTCCACCACTCTACATCAATTATTTCTGAGTGGATGGAAGTTAGCAGAAAGTGAACCCAATAGTGTACTAGTAGTAAGTACTACTATTAGATTACTATCTAATACTAATAGTGGATACAATAGTACTGTCGTTGAATTTCCATATTTCCAATGCATTTGTATATTATTGGAGTATTTAGTTCACTTTCTGAAACACAAGAAAAGAGGCATTGTAACGCGAAAAATTCGAAACTGCCTTCAAGATATATTTAGTGTAAAATTTTAAAGGATCTTTAATAAGCAAGGGCACAAGGGTGCGACTGTAAACGCAATGCTTTGGATTTGATTCCCACTTGAGGAAATAAAATATTTTAAATTTCTATTTTCACTTTGATAACAAGTCAAGGCGCGGCATAAACTTCCACCAAACAACACGCTATGCGTCCAGAATTGAACGGAGAGAGGAGAACGGAATGTCTTAACGGAAACGGAGTATCTTAACAATAGGTACCAAGGTTCCCTTTGCCTACCCTACAATGTGCTGGATGCAGCGTGAAGCTGTAAAAAAATTAAAATAAAAAATAACAAGCAATTTGCTTTAATATATCTACTTGATTAAAAGAACAACAGAATTCAACTTCCCAAAGGAAGTGTTACGGGTAATTATCGAAAGAACAACCCCGATAATTTACGGCTTATAGCTTAGATGATAATTTACTAGCGTTAAGCGTGAAACGAGGTAATTTATCTTTTGTTTAACGTCCGACCACAACTTTCTCGATTTCAATTCAATTAGCTAAGTGAATATTATAAAATCGATAGCTTCTCCTGATTTTTATTTTCTTAGTATTCTGAATCAATGACCGTAAGTAAGTGTCTAAAGTAATGAGGACTTATGCTGCATGAGTTTAATAGAAAAATTTAATTCTAATTTATTTTATTATAAAAATCAGCTTCACGCTGTATCCCGCACACAGCAGGGTAGGTAGAGGGAACCTAGTGTAAGACACTCCGTTACCCACTTTCTGCCGAATTCTGGAGGCATTGCGTGTTAAGTGACAGAACTCAACGCCACGCTTTGCCTTGACACCAGAACGAAGAAATGGAAATATAAATATAAGTAAATATTTCATCTCCTCGAGTGGGTATCGAACCCACAACCAGTCGGTTTTACAGTCACATTTTGTGCCGCTGCGCCACGGCTGGCCTCGGATTTTATTATGATCATAAGTTAATATTAGTAATGTGAATATTACTTTATTTACTCAATCTATTTTCATCAATCGTTGTACACACACTTTTAGAGATATTAGAAAGGACATAGGATTCTTTTTAATTAAAAAAAAAAGATCTTTTAGCTATTATATAAATTAAGTTTAAGCGAGTGAAGCCAAGTTTGAGTTTCTAGTACATACTCGTATATAGAAACGAATGATCACGAGATTTCGCGGGCGAAGCCGCGAGCAGATCACTAGTAAAAGTAATAAAGTAAAATTAGGCAAATGAGTCCAAGCACTACAAAAGCACTAACAAATTACTTTAAAATGTTACAATTTGCAAACATCTTCAACTGCTTTATAATACAACTATAAAGTTATGAATTGATTTAAGTTCTTAACTTTTAAATTGTTTTAAAACGGCGAAGGAGAGAAGTCACTTATTTAATAGTTTTCACTTTGTGGGTAAAATATTATTATAGTCTTCTTTATGTATCTTCAGTATATTTGAAAGAGAGAGAGAGAGAAAGAGATTAACGATTAATCACTTCAATTTTTTTCTGTTTATTTTAGAGTATTTCAAAACCCCATTACTCCAATTTCATCTTACCATATCGGTAGGCAGAGGGAACCTAGTGTTAAGACACTCCGTTCCCCACTTTCCGCTGAGTTCTGGAGGCATTGCGTGTTTAGTGGCGGAACTTAACGCCGCGCTTTACCTCGACACCAGAGCGAAGAAATGAAAATATAAATGTTAATAAATATTTCATCACCTCGAGTGGGGATCGAACCCACAACCAGTCAATTTTACAGTCACATTTTGTGATCCTGCGCCACGACTGGCCTCGGTTATTAATTATACATTGTAAAATGTATAATAATACATTAAACGAGTATAATTATACATTATACTAGTATAATGTTCATCCATATTTCTCACAAAGAAGTGAAAAATAACAAAATATATTATGTTGAGGAATCTTATCAGGGAAAGCATACACAGGGTGACATTTTTTTTATATAACCAGTTATCACTTTTACGCTTCTTGACTTTTAAATAAAATGATACGTTAAATTTGAATAGAAATAACTCAATTTCAAATGTCAAACATTTGAAACTCAAATAAATTCAAATGTACCCCTAAACACCAGCGTCGGCCAAGTGTAAAGATATTAACACCACAGTTGTCAAGTTTAATACTCGAATAATGAATTTAGCTGACGATTGAGCAGTTCTGTAAATGCATAACATTTCTTATTGCTTACAGGTATTATTGAGATTTTTTAAATAAAAAAATAGGTAGTTTTCTTGTAGCCATCTCCGCTTTACCTAATCTTAAAAATATATTATATATAATATAAGTAAATAATAAATAAATAGAAAATATCATATCTTCCAAATCCTGAGTTAGCTCTGAATATAATTGAAGATAAAAATTCGACTTGGCTATTTTTTAGCACCAAATAAAAAAATCAACATTATAGTTAAACTGGGTTTATAGTAACTACAAGTCCGGTTCAAGCTGGTACTGTACTTACACTATAAATATAATAAACCTTGAAGGTAAAAAAATTACGAATGAAATTTTGAGCTTGAATTTTATTCTAAGTGAACACATCCATATACATCTCAAATTCTTTTGTCGATGAAGTCAATAACGACCGACGCATTACTCAACACTAAGCTTGGCTCTTACTTCACTTTTATGTTTTTAATGGATTTTTTTTTAAAAATAAAAAAAAAATTAAATCAGCTTCACGCTGTATCCCGCACACAGCAGGGTAGGCAGAGGGAACCTAGTGTTAAGACACTCCGTTCCTCACTTTCTGCCGAATTCTGGAGGCATTGCGTGTTGAGTGGCAGAACTCAACGCCGCGCTTAGCTTCGACACCAGAGCGAAGAAATGGAAATATAAATTTAAGTAAATATTTCATCTCCTCGAGTGGGGATCGAACCCACAACCAGTCGGTTTTATAGTCACACTCTGTGCCGCTGCGCCACGACTGGCCTCAATGGATTTTTTTAGATAAGTCAATTTGTAATTAAAAGTCAATAAATAAACAAAATTAATTTAAAAAAATCTTCTGAATAATATTTTTTTATGCAGAGCCACTGTAAAGTGAAATCTGCTGCTCGCATAAGAATATTATTGGCTTCTACCTTAGGTTCACCGTCTTTCTGATAAAATCCAGTTATCTTATAAATTTCAATTACACTGTAAGCTTGTGCAACGTGAATTCCCATATAAAATTTAAACCACGTTTGGCTACGAGCGTGTCTTGTTTAAGAAATCTATCTATTTCCAGTAGCAATTATATAATATGGACAACACGTAATATCTGTTTTATCATTTAAATTTGCAAACATTTTAACTTATATACCAATTTTATCTTATTAATATTATAAATATGAAAGTTTGTAAGGATAAATGTGTGTTACACTTACACGTAAAAACTACTAAACGGATTTCGATAAAATTTTACAGTAATATAGCTTATAATCTATGTGAGGTTTTTGGATACTTTTTCTCTATTTTGTATATTTTAGCGAGCGAAGCTTCGAATGGATCTCTACTATTTTTATAGTTTATAAATACTAATAATGTAGCCTTTAATTTAACTATAATTGAATTAAACAAAAAAAAAACAATATTAAAATTTATTATTTCAAAAGACGTTATTGGAGATAATTCCAAACAAATTTGAGTGACTCTCATCTCAATTGCCTATACTAATTGCTATTTAAAAAGCAAAACCAAGCCAAAAGCCAGTGACCTAGATGACTTGCTTAAGTAACATTAATAAGGTCAAGATAAGGAAACAATATTTGTTCGGGATTGCATTTTTTCTATCCAAGATACAGTGGTCCATCAATTTCGTCGTCGGCTAATGCGGTAAAGCTCCTATTAATTTTATTATCACGATAAAATGATAATATTTCAGTATGGCATGGCCGGATGTAATATCCTGGGGCGTGAAACAAAGGGAGTCGCCATAATGACCGCCATTCTTTGAACGATATCGGTGAATTCGCGAGGTGCGGCCGCTATAAGTCTCCGTGACCCGAATTTTATAAGGATATTAAATTAAACAACGATTTTAGATTTAATTAAGCTAAGTATTGAAATGCGGGAACATTTAGGTATTATCAAAGGACCGTTTTTGTCCTCGTAAAAATATTAAGCTTAATTTAATGAATGAATGAGATCAAAATTAGATAATATAGTAATTATTTTATTAAGCTTTCGATGGATATTTTTGCGTTTTGCGTTGGCGTTCTGTAATTAAATTTGAAATGGAGACTCCATTTTAAATTTAATTACACTAGTCGGTATGGGTACAATTTTGTTTCAAAAAAGATAGAAATAATCTTTTTTGAATCTCTTTGAAACTCCTACTTATTATTTATACCTTAATAACACTTTAGCATATGTTTCCAATATCTCCAGATATCCAAGCAAAGTAAAATATATAATATTATATAATAATATTATTGTAAATTGTAAAATACATATTATTCACTAGTGATTAACCATCCGTCCGGTTGACTAACTATAATTTAGGTCCTATATGATTATTTATTAAATGCGTGTTTTATATGTTTGCAGGGCACATATAGTTATTTTAATTTTTTTTTTTTAATTTTACACTGTATGTAGCTGGGTAGGCAGAGAGCGCGTAGTGTTAAGTCACTGCGCTCCTCAATTTCCGCCGAATTCCAGAGGCATTGCGTGTTGAGTGGCGGAACTTAACACCGCATTTTTCCCTCGACACCAAAATGTCGTGGTGTATATAATGTTTATATAAAATTATTATATATGTATATATAGAAACGGCCATTGGCTAATTTATTAGAGCTATAATCGAAAAGCTGACCTCCAACACTTGTTACTACGTGCCCAGGTGGCAGGAAACCTTTACGGGATTTGAATTATTTGATTCAGAGGGCCAATTTACGAAACGTATTGTTAGAATAGATATCTGACCCTTTCCTCTGTTTATGGATTGCTTACTTTAGTTTCGATGTTATATAATAGCCGCCGACTTTAGCTTTACCCAGAAATTCCTTTAAAATTATTAATTAAATTTCTAGAAATTCTTTGAAAATTATATGCTTAACTTTTACTCCAGAGGCCAGTCGAGGCTCAGGTGCACAAAGAGTGTAAGATTGACTGGTTGTGGATTCGATACCCTCTCGAAGAAATGAAATATTTATTTAAATTTATATATTCATTTCTTCGCTCTGGTTTCGAGGCAAAGCGCGGCGTTGAGTTCCGCCACTCAACACGCAATACATCTAATTTAGGTAGAAAGTGAAAAACTGAATATTTTTTATTTGAAATTGATTGTCGACACTTAACGCCGTGCTTTACCTCGTTACCTGAGCGAGAAAATTTAAAAAAAAAATCAGCTTCACGCTGTATCCCAGCAGGGTAGGCAGAGGGAACCTAGTATTATGACACTCCGTTCCCCACTTTCTGCCGAATTCTGGAGGCATTGCGTGTTGAGTGGCAGACCTCAACGCCGCGCTTAACCTCGACACCAGAGCGAAGAAATGGAAATATAAATTTAAGTAAATATTTCATCTCCTCGAGTGGGGATCGAACCCACAACCAGTCGGTTTTACAGTCACACCTAGTGCCGCTGCGCTACGACTGGCCTCAAAATTAATAATTGGAAAAAATTATATTATTAAATATTTTATTTTTCGAATGGGAATAGAACCCACAACCTGTCAAGTTTACAGTCGAATGCTGCACGTTTTAATTAATATTTTTTACATTAATTTATACACTCTGGGTACATTCTGCTAAAATTTTAAAACTTCATATATAGACTAGGAACCCTCTGCCTAACCTGTTGTGTGCGGTATACAGTGTGAAATTGATTTTTTTTTATTAATTTAAACAAAGAATAAAAATAATTTATTTCTCTTACAAGTATATTTTAATACAGTATTCTTCAAAAACAGAAGCTCAATCAAATTTAATAATTTAATGGATGAATCACACTAAATATTAAAATGTATTTCATATATTATATATTGAAATCCACATATAAGAATTACCAAAGAATGCTATTTTCCATCTTCTACGTTTATTAAGCTTCACATTGTATCCCACATGCAGCAGGGTAGGCAGAGTGAGCCTAGTGTTAAGACACCCCGCTCCCCAATTTCCGTCGAATTCTGAAGGCAGTACCTGCTAAGTGACGGAACTCAACGTCGCTTTGCCTCGACACCTACAACTCGACAAAGAAATGAAAATATAAATTTATTGTTTTCTTCGAGTGGAAATTGAACCCATAACCTGTCACGTTTATAATCAAGCACGACAAGCTTGTCCATCTTCGCCACGAATGATACTTAAAATATAAAAAAAAATCAGTTTCACGCTGTCTCCCGCACACAGCAGGGTAGGCAGAGGGAACCTTAAGACACTCCGTTCTCCACTTTTTGCCGAGTTCTGGAAGCATTGCGTGCTGAGTGGCAGAACTCAACGCCGCGTTTTGCCTCAACACCAGAGTGAAGAAATGGAAATATAAATTTAAGTAAATATTTCATCTCCTCGAGTGGCGATCGAACCCACAACCAGTCGGTTTTAAAGTCACACTTCGTGCCGCTGCGCCACGACTGGCCTCACGAGTGATACTTGCCACTAAAATATATATGAATAAGTTAAACATTATGTACAATTATTAAATATATCGCACTATTGACTACACTGGTTGAAATAAATAAGTCAGAAGACAAAAGTTACTACAGTTCAACAATCTATACGCTACTAAACTACAGAGAAAAATCAATCTATAAATATCCCCAAATGTCAAAGTAATCGAGATCACTTTTTCACCCTTGAAAATATGTACTTTTTATAGGCAAAGACAGGCGTTAATTATAGAGTTCGCCTTTTTTAGTAGTCACAAAGACTGAGAGGGGCTGCTAAATTTATCACAAAATCTGACGCTTAAACACGGTGTTTTTTCTAACAAAATGGATAAAAATAATTAAGAGACGAGACGAAGCGGAGCTTCTTTGACTGTAATAAAACACTCGAGGTTGACTGATGACTCTCGCTAAGATGGCCATATATAATTTAGACGCTTTGGATTTTTTTAATTCCCATTCCCAATGATCTGGAGCACCTGTTGACGTTTCTCAATGTTTCTTTTATCATCATTAACTCTATTAGTGTCTGAAATGTTGTGAATGTAATATAGTTTAATATTACTTGGATATTATAGAAGGCAATCTAGTCAAGAGGCCAGTCGTGGCGCAGCAGCACGAAGTGTGACTGTAAAACCGACTGGTTGTGGGTTCGATCCCTACTTGAGGAGATGAAATATTTAGTTAAATTTAGATTTCCATTTCTTCGCCCTGGTGTCGAGGCCAAGCGCGACGTTGAGTTCTGCCACTCAACACGCAATGCCTCCAGAATTCTACAGAAAGTGGGGAACAGTCTCTTAACACTAGGTTCCCTCTCCCTACCCTGCTGTGTGTGGGATACAGCGTGAAGCTGATTTTTTTTTCAATTTAGTCAATAGATATATGTATGTCTAACATTTATTTTTCAGCTTAACACTGTTTGTCGCATATAACAGAGTAGGCAGAGGGGACCTAGTGTTAGGACATTCCATTTCACACTTTCCGCCGAAACTTCGAAGCTTTGTTGTGTTGAGTGGCGGAGCTCAACGCCGCGCTCTTGCCTTGATGTCAGAGCAAAGAAATAAAAATATCATATATGTACATACATATATGATAATTCATTCCCCCGAATGGCGATCGAACCCACAACCGTCGCGTTACACGCTTATGCTCCTGCGTCACGATGATCTCAAATATCTTATATAGATATTTCAAGAAGAAGAACAGGGTATCTTAATTCGAAATTCTCAGTGTGCTCTAGTAAATAAAGCTGTCTCTGTATTTACAACAATTAATTATTTATTAATATTCTTCATTTTATCGCTCTGGTATCAAGGCAAAGAGCTGCGTCAGCGCAAACTGGGGAACGGAGTGCCTTAACACTAAATTTTCTCTGCCTTCCCTGTTATATGAAGCAAAAAAAATATAATCCAAATTGCACAAAAAACTGAATTATAAAAAAAGTCAATTAAAAAATTCAGTTTTTTGGTGCAAATTGGATTATTTTTTTATATATATATATATGATGTATACTTATATAATGTTTTATTTTACTTGAGAACTTTTAGTAGTAAGAGGCACAAACGATTTGATACAAAAGGCAAAACCAAGTTATAATTTGGCTTCGCTCTGCTTAAATGTCTAAGTTTAATGACTGATAATGGTCGTATTTCCATTGAAAATTTAACGCCTTTACAGCACTTAGCTACTAGCTTGAGTAATAATTCTAAGTTTATAATAATCTTTATTATATAGAACAGAATATTCATAAAATCGGTACATAGCAGGGTAGGCAGAGGGAACCTAGCATTAAAAGACTTCTTTTCCCCATTTCATTGGCAACTGAAATGAATAACTGGACTGTCTTAATGAGATATTGTATAAATATAGAAATATATGTATGTAATAACATAAGTCTAGTTCTAGGTAATAGCTACGGAAAAAAAAAGTATTAAAAGAAATGTAAAAATAACAAAAGGTACGGACCATAAGTCTGTAGTGTAAGACTTAAAAAATAAAAAAAAAACATTATGGCCCCTCTGCCTATTGTGTTCCATGCGTGAAGTTGAAAAAATTTAAGCGAGCGAAGCTGCGTTTGTGTCACTATTCATTTAACCAACAAATCACAAAATTATGCGAGACATTACGTGTTGAGTGGAAAAACTCAACGTAACGCTAAACATCAATGCAAGGAAACTCAAATAATTAATTCGCTCGAGCGGGAATCCAACCCATAACTGCCGCCTGTAATGTAAGCATTCAGACGATGTGCCGCTGCGTAACAACTTTCTCATTTATAATTAAATCAAAATCAGCTTCAGCTGTATACCGCACACAGCAGGGTAGGCAGAGGGAAGCTAATATTAAGACAGTCCGTTTCCTACTTTCCGCCGAGTTCTGGAGGCATTGCATGTTGATTGGCGGAACTCAACGCCGCGCTTTGTCTCCACACCAGAGCGAAGAAATGAAAATATAAATGTAAATAAATATTTCATTTCCTCGAGTGGGAATCGAATCCACAACCAGTCGATTTTACAGTCACACTTTGTGCCTCTGCGCCACGACTGGCCTCACTTACAAATTATACTATTATGTCCAGGCGTCCCACAAACTCGGGTAGCCTTTGAACTTTATCTTTAATAGCCTTAAAGGTGTTTGTAAGAATGTTTCTTACAACTATTTATCGGAGCATAGACAATCCGATAAAGGGAGTCAGGGAAATGATTTATTCGTCTTTAATTTGTGCAAAGTTCAAACGAACTTTGTACATAATAATGATTAAAATATTAAACTGTTGAAATCGATATTTGAAAAAAAAAATAGATTTTGGTATAAGTTTCTTTCATGTTTTTATAAAATATAAAAAGTTTTCTATACAAATTCGAATGTTTTAATATTATAATCAAATGTAAAAAAATATACTATCCTTTTTAAGGTTCCGTACTTTTTAAGGCAAAAAGGAACTCTTATAAGATCACTCTGGTGTCGGTCTGTCTGTTAAAACCTTTTATCTCAGGAACGCTTGAAAATATACAGTTGAAATTCAAGCTATATACTTAGATCTACTGTCCTATAATTTGGTAAAAAACATATTTCTATATTTACTTAGAAAAAAGAGATGACCTTTTATTTAAAAAAATGTGTATTATAAAGGGAATTCAAATTCATAGGGTAGTTCCAGTTGACCTAGAATTATGAAATTTGCCAGCTAGCATCATCTACACGTAGCACTTGTTCCGGGAAAAAATCTGAAAACTATATATTTTTGGTTAAATCATAAAATATAATAACCTTAAATAGCAAAAAACGCGTATTTCTGCACTATAAAGGGAATCAAAATTAATAGGTAACATCTACAGGTATTACTAGCTTAGGAAAAAAAAGAAAACTGTACATTTGTGGTTAAATCCTAAACAATATAATACTTTTTTTTGCTATTGCCAAATTTTGCCCCTCTTTTAAGGCTAGCTCAAGTGATCAGATGAAAGGGCTCTTTCTAAGCAAAGCTTGAATTTGGGGAAAAGCTCGAAACCTCGGTGTGCGAGCTCGATTCGCTCTCGTCCGACATGCGACGAGTTCTTACCTGCTGTATTTTAAATTATCACTGAAATGCATATTTTTGTATGTATTTCATATATGTTTACATTTTTCAATTTGACTTGATTCTTTTGGACTAGACATTTTTTTAGCTAATCGCACATAGCAGATAAGGCAGAGGGAATCTGGGAACCTAATATTAAGACACTTAGTTCCCACCAAGACATTTCTGCCCCACTTTCCAAATTAAATTCCCGCCAAATTCTTTGCGGTATTGCATATTGAGTGGCGGATCTCGACAGCTATGCCTCATTATCAGGAAATAAAAATATTAAATATTTCACTTACCCCAGTGGAATGGAACCCACAACCCAACGGTTGTAGGTACAGTTCGTTTACAGTCACCCCCTTGTGGAACTGTTTCCCTAAATAAATATTTATTAAAAAAAAATATTTATTAAAAAAAATTGCGAACATTTCATTTATACCTATATATTTTTTTTTTTTTTAATTAATGGCTTGATTTTGCGATGNTCTGGAGTGTAAAAAATTTCGCCCGGATCAGGCGGATCCGGTTCTGGCCTAACATCCATTCCTCCTGTCAAAAATGACACATAAGGAAAAAAATATAATATAAGAAAATAATTAACAACTTACCACAAATATTATTTACAATACACTAAAAACTAATATTAATAATTATGAAACAAAAATTAACATGAAATGCTATTGATAACAATGGAAAAAAGAATTTAAACACAGAGCTTCCAAATCGTGTATTGACTACATCAAACGCGATCTGACAGTCCTACCTATATATTGTTGTCGTTGCACTTTTATTATTGACCAAATTGTCAATTGATTGCTTTCAAATATCACAGATAAATAAAAAATATTTAACGCTGACCCCTCACGTCGTATCCAAAAATATATTCTATTTATGCCACACAAACCGCTAACGATAGTAAAGTCCGCCGGGTGGTGGAAGTAGAAAAGATTAATTAACCTTTTGAATGGTATCCATCAAGTATTTAGGTGTGGAGTTCACGTTACCATTAGCTGGTCGACAATAGCGTCCGAATAAAAATTAAATGTCTGTAGCTTTCTAAAACATGTGGAAACTAAAAATGTTATATATTTATTTCACAGAAAGTTTCATTTATGAGTAAGTTACTTATCAACTAGTTAATACAACACCACTATTTTAAATTTGATCTTTATGGGTACTTATATTTATATTAATTTTTAATTTAATTTATATTGGAGTGAACCTAGTGTTAGGACACTTCGTTCCCCACTTTTTGTCGGACTCTGGAGGCATTGCAGGTTGAGTGGTAGAAATCAACGCCGCGCTTTGCCTCGACACCAGAGCTAAGAAATGGAAATATAAATTTAAGTAAATATTTCATTTTTTTTCTCAAGTGGGGATCGAACCCACAACCAGTCAGTTTTACAGTCACACTTTCCGCCGCTGCGCCACGAATGGCCTCTATTATTCTGGATTTATTTTATATTTATATTAATAATTTAAAAATTACCACTAATTAAAAAAAAACAAATTCAAAATTAAAATCCAAATTTTAACACAATGAAGCCAGTCGTGGCGCAAGAGTAACAAAGACAAGTTGTGTGTTAGATTCCCACTCGGGGAAATTACATTTGAAATATTTACAATTTTCATTTCTACGCTCTGGTGTCAAACCTAATCGCTGCGTTGGGTTCCGCCACACAACACGCAATGCCTCCAGAATTAAGAAAATTGGGAACGAAGTGTCCTGGCACTAGGTTCCCCCCGCCTACACTGTTATATGCGGAATATATCCATATATCTGCTTTATCCATGGACATATTTTTAAAAATAAAAATCACCCTCTCCGCTGCCCTACTTTCCTAATCTTTACATAAGAAGATCTATATAATTCGTTCAAATCCAACCAATTTCAATATAGTAATTAACTGAATATAGCATTAATCTTACAAAACCACCGCTAGTCAATTAATCTTGGAAGTTTTCTTCACAAAATTAGACATTCATTAGAATTAATTCTCAACACACAACGTCTCTAAAATTTGGTGAAAGGTGGGAAATGGTAGTGACTTCATGGCGATGCTCCCAAAGTTCTCTTTGCCTGTGCTATATGTCGGATACAGAGTAAAGCTAAAAAAAGTGATTAGGTGTCGGATTTGCCCACCGAGGCTTCCGTACCAATTTCAGGATGTACCTACAGTCCTGAACTTATGACAGTTAATAGTCAACCACGGTTTGTATGAAATGATTTTTTCAGATTTCTCCCTTTATTTGTATTGTAGAAGCTGTATGCTTTTGAAAACAATAACTTAGTCATGTACTTCAATCTCTGTATATTTATAATCGTTTTGATTATAGGTATTATTGGAAAAAAGTTATATGATCAGTATAATTGAGGCCAGTAGTGTTAACGCGATAGGTTGTGGATTCGATTCCCAGTCGAGGAAATTGCGGCGTTGAGTTTTGCCACTCAACACGCAATGCTGGAAGTATCGAAATTGGCGGAAAATGAAGAACGGAACTGTCTCAATATAGCATTAATCTTACTAAACCACCGCTAGTCAATTAATCTTGAAAGTTTTCTTTACAAAATTAGACATTCAGGGTGCAGAGGCACAAGTGTCTGACAGAAACGCAATGGTTGTGGGTTCGATTCCCATTCGGAGGAATATATTATTATTTATTAATATTTTTTTGTTTCACGTTGTGTTCTGCTTCTCTATACGCAATGATCTATAAATATCGGTGTAAGATTGGGAATCTATTGTTAAGATACTTCTGTTACTCACTTTTCGCCGCATTCTGAAGGCTATAATATTATTTTTATATTATTTAGGGGGAGACCTCGGTTGACTTTCGAAAACACAGTATCAAAGATACTGAAGGAAGGTCACGTACCAGAAGGAATGTATGAAGTATTGATGACAGTGGACGAGGCGAAAGAGGTATTATATATAGAGGCCGTGCCGGTTGGCGCTCTGTTCTCCCTGAACATCCAACTAGGGATAAAGTGTGAAACTAAGTTAAGTTATTTTTTTACAACACACCTACTTAGCTCTGCTGTTCAGTCACATTGCTGAAATCGATTTTTCTTTACAAATTATTAAAGACATAAATAAAATATAAAATAGTGGGAAAAAAAGATGGCATCTAATTATTTAATTCCCAATAAAAGCTTGCATTTTTTTTTTGGTTAGAAAATTAGAACAAAAGTATTGTGATGAAAACGGAGTGTCGTGACTCTAGGTTTCCTCTGTCTGTGCTATGTGCGGGATACAGCGTGATTTCATTAAAAAAAAGAAAAGAATGAAGTTATATCATTGGTCCATAAACTTATTTAAAAGTAAAACCCCAACAGATAATACTATCGATAAAAATTCGCTCACTTATATGAACACAAACAAGAAGTTCCTTTAAGAAATGTTGACTTCCTCTCATTGATTTCTTTTCAGTCTTTTAACTTATAAATATTAAAGCTTCCTCTAAAAATATACGAACAAAAAAATAATAATTTTCAGCAAAGAAACGGAATCCGTACTTTTAATATTTCCTTTTCACCTTCCACGTTCAAAAGACTAATGATATTTTATTCTCTTTATTACGGGAGGCTTTTTAAATTTTATAGTACAACTATTACGAAGTCACTTTGGGAAGTAAATGAGTGAATATTCTTGTTCCGTCTCCGTTATATTAGTAAATCGTGTGTATGTTTGTTATACCGTTTCCCAGAAATGTTATTTTTATACAAATATAGACCTTATTTCTTGGACATAAAACTTGTTTAAACTCTAGTCGGCCATTTGGCGTACGTACACCTATTTCTCGGTCGCCGTTGAATAAATTTGAATAATACCAACTCCACGTTGAAGAATAGAGCAGTTGCATGTAATTTTACTCGAATCCATTTGACAGAATCATTGCTTTACTCTACATTCGAGTCAAATTACTATCATTTTCTGTATGTCAGGCAGAAACGTATGTTAATATTATGCATTGCATTCCATAATAGATATCGTATGACTTATAATATTTGCTTTGTATAATGTCAATAAATAGAAACGCTACGTATTCTATAGTACCCACTATAAAATTATTTTAAAATAATATAGTTGAAGCTGAAAATCGAGAGAAAAAATTGAGATGTACCTTGAAACATTAAAGAAATTAAAAGGTTTTCCTATGTTTTTTTATAAGGAATGTTTGAAAAAATTAGGTATAAAAGAAAGTTAATCTCCATATTTTTGTTAGCTTATATAGCTTTATAATATAAAGATAAATTTTCACCTCATACAGAGTGGAAATAATTAACATAGACAAATATTTTTTTTGGTCCTTAGAATTATTTACGGGCATTTATGCATAGTTTTTGCTGTATTTTGTACGTAATTCGCCACATAATAAAAACTTATATGAAATGAAAATTTATATAAAAAAAATACAAACTTATAATCGTAATTAATTTCATATAAAAGGAGTGCATATGCCAATAAACTTGAATATGTAACTTTTATAAGATGTATTTACTTCCAATTGACATCCTGAAAATTAAATCCTTTATACACGACCCTCGGTGTATTTACTTCCAGTTGACATCATGAAATTGTTTCAAAATCCTCGGTAAACGAATCTGACTCGCACTTGACCGGTTTGTATCAACATAATTTTTTTTATTATCAACCTTTTAACAAACTATTAATCATTATATCCAAAACAATACTACGAACAACAGTAGCGATGTCACAATACCTGAATATTATATAATAGGTAGGTATTCTAGGTATACACGGTTAAGGCGGCGCTCGGAGTCATTTATCTAGCGCACCTGCACCCGGGTTCATTAACGAACATTTGTAATTATTACTGGTGCAGACATGGGATAAACCAACGTGTTGGGAAGCTAATGGTTGCCGCTTAAATTGTGTAAATTTAAATCAAATTTAAATCAGCTTTATACTGTATCCCGCACACAGTAGGGTAGTCAGAGGGAACCTAGTGTTAAGACACTCCGTTCGCCAATGTCCGCCGAGTTCTGAAGGCATTACGTGTTGAGTGGCGGAACTCAACGCCGCGATTTACCTCGCCACCAGAGCGAAGAAATGAAAATGTAAATGTAAATAAATATTTCATTTTAAATGAAACTATTTTAACCGGATTAATCGCGTATATTTAAGATTATATAATACTACATCTGCCTACCCTGCTGTGTGCGGGATACAGCGTGAAGCTAATTTAATTTTTTTTTTATATAGAAGGTGGGTTTCAGTGAATTCCAAAAATAAGTGAAATTGTAAAAAGTTCGTTACTATTATTATAATATTTTGTATGATATGCATTTGCTTATATATGATATTTATTTGTTTCGTTTTTCATGACCTGTGATAAAGAAAATATTATATTTTACGAATTAAAATTATATTAAAAAGTAAATATGTGTCGATATGAATATGTAGTTTTTTTTTTATTTCATAAAAATTCTATATAAAATTAGAAAAATAATAATACTAAAGTAGGTGACAAAACAAACGGCAACTTACACGCAGTAAGAGTAGGAATGAAAAGTATAATAGCAAAATCTGTCTATAGTTTGCTAAAAGAACTCAGCCTGTGTAGAACCAGCACCAATTAATTTTATAACGTGTATAAATAAATACTTTGAAGGCGGCACTATGAGAATCGTTTTGAATTTGCTAAAGTAGAGATAGGAGCTTGAATAGTGGAGGTGAGAGTTACATTTTAAAAAGGTTCCTTATCATACCTGAGTTGGCAAGTCTTGTGCCGAACTCCTCTGCGTGCAGCACAATGGAACCGGCACCAACAAAATGAATCAATTAAATGATCAGAAGAATATGCTTCTTCATCAAAGTAAATATAAAATATATAAACTTAAAATAAAATATGTTTTTAGCGTTACGCTGTAGGCAGAAAGATCCTAGTGTTCTTTTTCTATGAGCTGTTAGGCACCATAGACTTTTGTCGTCCTTTCTTTTTTGTCAATATTCGAGTTTTGTGGTCGTTGATCATGTTAATTGCAGTGCAGTTAATTGGTTATCTAATATTTTTATTGCCTCTTCATCTCTGTAAAAAATAGCCATTTTGATGTTGTGTTCCACTATATCAGTCACGGAACCTTCATTTGCCTGGCGAATGATACCTGCGGATAGCGTCTTCCTCAGCGTCAATGTAGTAGATTCATCCTTTTGTGTGTCTTGTTAAGGCGACGATAGCGTGTGATATGCTATCTTGTAGGGCGTTATTATTGGTCTTAGTTTAAATGATTACTATCGACTCGTATGTAAGTCCCTGAGATTCGTTGATTGTTAGAGTGCGTGAGTTCCACCCTCTTCCGCATACTTTCCTGATAAGATCCGCTTTTTCTACTTGTGCATAGACCAGGTACAGAATATTGGAGGAATCTGTTGGGATGGAAGCGCCCGTATATAGCGACTTTCTCAGGGAGCGAGTTGTCTGTTGGACTAAGTAGATTCTGTTATAAACATCGTTGAGCGCGTATGTCACATCCAGAGGACATTTATAGGATCACGCTAGCTCTTGACTGGGATCTTGGCCGTCTCAAGATTTGGGCCGATATAGTGCATTTGGAAGAGGTTTAATCTGTCGGATATAATACAAAGGGTAGTTGGTTTATGTCCCCGATAAGTACAAGTGTCTTGGCCTTTGATAATATGGCCGCGATTACGATTGTTTCATAATAATTTATTAAGCAACTTTTCTGCAACACTGTTTACCACAATAGAGGTGATTGTGCAGACTTTGATTTTTGCGTCCCTGGTGCAACTAAAAGTGATCTTACTCCTGAGGTCCTCGGTTGTCTCAATAGTTGCTACCAGATCACGGGAGTATCGGGGACAAAATTGTTGACCACCCAGGAGGACTTACCACAGCCAGGAACGCCATTCATCTTTGACTAACCTGACCAAGCGCGTGTGGACGAAATAGAAAATTTTGCAAAATTTTCGCAAAAAATTGGCAAAATTTTGCGCAACATAGCTTTGCTCAGCTCGACCCCTCGTGCATTGCATGTGGTGGATCCTAGTAATTATATACATTTAATAAAAATTTTTCAGCTTTACGCTGTACCCGCATATAGCTTAATATTCACACTTTCATTACCAGTTAGTAACGGCTTACGTACGTAACAACACTTTAACAACGTAACTGATGGTGGTTACGGCTCATTCTCGACTTCTTACAACAAGTGTTGAGTAGCTAAATTCAAAACAGCGCTTTGCGCAGCTACAACGGCGAGGAAATAAAAATATTAAATATTTAATTTCCACAAATAGGAAACGCACTCACAACCGTTAGGTTTACTGTGGCACTAGGTCCCTCCAACGACCTGTAATAGATTTTAAGAATTTACTATATCGTTAATATAAATAAAAATCTAACGTATAATACCTTATAAAATAAACATCTCCATTTTGCCATACACCCTCAACGCGGTTCGTGCCCTAATTAGTTGACGGCGTTGCAAATGGCACACTGTCATAACACAATTTTGAACCTGAAATAATTTTACGCTCATTTGAATTTTAATATTGTGAACTCGATACTGTAGTTCTAGTTGTAATTTTTACATGTTTTTTTTTAATTTCATTGTTGTAATAAGTAAATAATATTTGTAGAATTGTTTGTTGATGTTGTTTGACATTTATTTGCTTATCACTAGGTTCTACTGGTTACTGATAAGGTTCCCTTTACATACCCTGCTGTGTCCGGAATAAAGCGTGAAAAGCGAAAGCGTTCCTTTCCCCTTTGGTTTAGCTAAAATTAGTATCAACGACCAAGTCTTTTAGAGCACAGATTAGATATAAAATTCTAAATCAACACATTCAAAAGATACGTCTCGTTTATGTCGCAAACTTTGACGTTCGTAGCCTAATCAAAACCATAAGTTAAGACAAATAAAGAAAAAGAACGGGAAATTGGCTATTTATAGGTATATTACAGAAAAGAATCTCTCTACAAACATGTATTTATAATGCATTTCTAACAAAATTAGTGAGTACGCCCACAAGGTTAAGCTTATTAACTTCTATAACTTGAGGCCAGTCGTTGCGCAGGGGCACAGAGTGTGACAGAGTGTGTTGTGGGTTCGATCCCCACTCGAGGAGATGAAATATTTACTAAAATTTATATTTCCATTTCTTCGCTCTGGTGTCGAGGCAAAGCACGGCGTTGAATTCTGCCACTCAACACGCAATGTCTCCAGAATTCGGCAGGAAGTGGGGAACGGAGTGTATTAACACTAGGTTCCCTCTGCCTACCCTGCTGTGTACGGGATACAGCGTGAAGCTAAAAAAAAACTTATCTAACGTTTACTTCCAATTGATCTAGAATCATGAAATTGATACGGAAACCTCTATGTGCAAGTTGAAATCGCACTTGATTTCTTTTATTATAAGAAAAAGTTTTCTATGTGGAAAGCCAAGCATTTGTGGTTATGGTGCCACAAAAATCAATACGAATGCTCTTATCTTGATCTGTATACAATTGGATTTATACTAAACGACCTAACGTCTTTTCAGTATATTTTGTAAATAATATAAATAAAAACTTTATTAATACTTTCTAGTTTTTATGTAATCTATTATTAAATATATCTTTCATACAGAGAATACAATAGTGGCAATACTCCTTCATTTAAACCCTTTCTAGGGGAAATATTACTAATATAATTATAATATTGACTCACTGTCGTTGTTGTTGTGGCGCAGAAACACAAGAGTGTGAATTTATACGACGGTTATGGGTCCGATTCCATTCGAGGGGAACGCTATATTTGATATTTTAATTTCCTCGCTTTGGTAATGAAGCAAAACATGAATTCGGTGGAAACGTGGGGAACGGAGTGTCTTAATGCTAGGCTTCTATGTTCGCTCTGTCTATTTCGCTAGGTGCGGGATACAGCGTGAAGCGGGATACAAGTTTCTCAGCTACACACTGTTTACCACATAAAGTTGGGTGTTAAGACACTCCGATCCCCATTTTCCACAAAACTCCATTGCGTGTTGAATGGCGGAGCTTAACCCCGCGTTTTATGCCTTTATACTTGATAGAGGGAAGAAATAAGAATATTAGTAAACAATAATTCATTCCTCCAAGTGGTAATCGAACCAACAACCGTCGCTACAGTCACATTCTTGTGCCATACACTGCGCCACGTATAAACTATTTCAATATGAAAATTACCACGTCTAGATATTGAACTTATACCTACCACGATTAAAATCTAATTTACAACAACACCTTGATGGTGTCGAATACCACGATACTAACATTTAACAAACATAGCGTCTCAGTATATAGATACAGTACTAGATATTCAATTTGTTATTCAATTTCACTATTCTCTCCTGAGAGTTGAACGGACGTGCATGATGTGGATAAAGTTTATGTACAATATCGTGAGTAAGCAAAACTTAAAGTGATTTAAACCTGATCGATGGTTTAGGTAAAGCTAGATAAAGCAATGGAATATTGTCGAAATATGAATTATTTATAACGAATTAGTTTTTTTTTTCAGCTTTACGCAGCAGGGTAGGCAGAGGGAACCTAATGTTAAGACACTCCGTTCCCCACTTTCTGCCAATTTCTGGAGGCATTGCGTATTGAGCTTTCCCCTCGACACCACAGCGAAGAAATGAAAATATAAATGTAAATAAATATTTCATCTCCTCGAGTGGGAATCGAACCCACAACCAGTCGGTTTACAGGCGCACTTTGTGTCCCTGTGTCACGACTGGCCTCAGTTAAATAATTATATAAAACTATTATTCAGCTTGCGGTTTTGCCCGGTAGTTGGTCCCCCACACGATTGTGGCTTTTTCCCGAAAAATAAACATATAAAGTAAATATGTTTTCTTTTCCATATTATATTTCAAATTTTATTTATTGTCGGCTTAAATGCAAGTAATTCCCAACACGCAACGTCTCTAAAACTTGGCGAAATACGGGATATGGAAGTGACTTAATGGAGATAGAGTGTCTTAACACTCTGGGCTTCCAAGTTCTCTTTGCCTGTGCTATCTGTGATACAGCGTAAAGCTAAAATCGGATA
Organism: Heliconius hermathena; assembly: GCA_013403705.1. Classification (NCBI taxonomy): domain Eukaryota; kingdom Metazoa; phylum Arthropoda; class Insecta; order Lepidoptera; family Nymphalidae; genus Heliconius; species Heliconius hermathena. The sequence goes on along the minus strand of JAAIXJ010000372.1, from coordinate 227,555 downwards.
CGCCCACCGAGGCTTCCGTATCAATTTCAGGATTAGATATAACTTATAAAAGTTAACAAATTTAAATTTGAATGAACTTTAAATATAGGTTTGAAATGTTTTTTTTTCTATTAAATAAGTGTAAATTTTCACTTTTCAGATTTTTCCCTTTATTCGTGTTGTAAGTTGTATGATTTTGAAAACAATAACTTTATTATGTACTTCAATCTCAGTTTCATTCATAATCGTTCATTCATAATCGTTTTGAATATAGGTATTATTTAAAAAAAAGTTATCTGATCAGTATAATTTTAGGCCAGTAGTGTAAACGCGACAGGTTGTGGGTTTGATTCCCAATCGAAGAAAGCGCAGCGTTGAGTTTCGCCTGAAATCGGCTGAAAGAAAGGAACGGAACTGTCTCAATGTGAACGGAGTGTCCTAACACTAGGTTCTCCAGTTCTCTATTCCGGCAGATGCAGCGTTATAAGCTAAAAACAATATTTCACAAAAGAGAAACGTAAAAAAAATCGTATAACAAATAAATTCAAGACAAATATTTATGATCTAAAGCTATTTTTACCACAGAATTGTATCTAATTTAAAAATGTAATAGTGTCCAAATCATCTCTTTCGAGATTCTAGTACTTAGATGAGGGTCGACAGTAAAATGGCATATTAAATTATGTGTAACCCCGTTTTAAAGAGGGATAATCCTAAAAAGTTCCCTTTCTTTATTAGACTCGTTGTTTTCACAGTATACCTTAATTCTTACGGTGTAATCAAATATTACATTTTTCATCTATTTTTAGATATTTATATTTAGATTTTCTTGCCCTGGGTTTAGCTGTAATAATCTTTCATAGTATCAAACCGCTGTTGGTGATTGTATTGTATAAATAAGCTTAATTTCACGAAGTTCAAATATGTTTATTTGGCTTCAAGCTATATCTTGCATAGCAGGGTGGTATGAAACTCCGTTTGTATTAAGACACTTTTATTCCTCATTTTTAGGGTTCCGTAACTTTTAAGGAAAAAAGGAACTCTTATAAGATGACTTTGTTGTCTGTCTGTTGCCTGTCTGTCTATCAAGCGCCCTTATCTCAAGAACGCTTGGAGATATTGAGTTGAAATTTAAACTATATACTCACATCAACGGTCCCATGATTTCCTGAAAAAAAAATTACATTTACTAAAAAAAGATATGGCCGTTTATATCGGAAAAAACGCATATTTCGTTACACTAACAAGGGAATCAAAATTCAAAGGGTACTTCGAGTTGACCTAGAATTATGAAATTTGGCAGCTACCATCTAAAGGTAGTACTAGTTCAGAAAAAGTCGCTAGTTCAAGTGAGGTATCATATGAAAAGGATCTGGCTAAGCTAAGTCTGGATTTCAGAAAAAGCTCAAGAGCTTCAATTTTTTCACGGAACCCTCGGTGGGCGAGCTCAACTCGCGCTTGTCAGATTGTTCCCTTCTTAACACGCAATGCTTCTGAATTCTGGAGGCATTGTGTGCTGAGTGGTAGAACGCATCGCCGCGTTTTGCCTCGACACCACAGCAAAGAAATTAAAATATAAATGTAAATAAATATTTCATTTTCTCGAGTGGGGATCGAACCCACAACCAGTCCATTTTACAGTCACACTTTGTGCCCCTGCACCATGACTGGCCTCAATAGTTACAGTATACTACAATAGTTACATTATAATTATATAAGAGATATAGAGACAGCAAGTAAATTAAAATATTAAATAATTCAATTCAAAATTCAATGGAACCCACAACCTGTCATAGTTACAGTCCGACACTGGTGCCCCTACGCCACGACTGACCTTGAATATACGAAAACAAAAAACAAAACAACATTTTAATAAACGAGATTGCAGAAAACCTTTCTGTAGAAATCTCTCTATACAAATATCACTCACATTCAACATGTTATCAACAATAAGTGACATTTCATATCTCCAAAACAAAGCAACCATCGAAGTTTCATATTCGCATTCGCATTATAAGGCAGTGTTTAATGTTTTATAGACCTCGTAAGATAAGTTCAAACATCAACTTTGAACCAAAGTTGAACTTTGAACACACGCTGAATGCTGAAGAATCCATAAAAGCATTTCATTTAAACTTTCACACTTTATCAGCGTTACTTGTGCTAACTAATATTAATTATTATATATGAACAAAGTATTTCTGGGAATAAAATGTAGGGAAGTACTTATAAAGAAAACTCTGTAATGTATCTTGTAACAAATTAACTGTAGATAAACATATTTAACAAAGAAATTTTATATATCTATAAATCTTTAGTTTTTTAGCTTCACGCTGTATCTTGCATGTAGCTGGGTAGAAATAGGGAACATAGTGTTAAGACACTCTGTATCCATGCAATTTTAGTTATTGCGTCTCGTTCTGTCAACACAGAACTCAACGCTGCGATTGGTCATGAGGGCTTCTTAATCCTTAATAATCAAAATGTTCAGGAATTTACAAAAACAATATATATATAAAAATTAAAATGATTTCATAAGCATAAACAAAAGCTATTCTACACAATAGATACGCCAAATATTGTTCTATGATAACAATAATTCAAAGAGTGTGAATGTACCGAGACGGTTGTGGGTTCGATTCACTTGGGAGAATGTTATTATTATTATTTATTAAAATTTTCTTTTCTTACTCTGGCATCAAGGCAAAAGCGCGGCGTTGTGTTCCGTCACTCAACACTAAATTTGAAAATTCAACACATAGTGGGGGGAACGGAGTACCGTAGCACTAGATTCCCTTTGTCTATCCCGCTATATGTGGGATACAGCGTAAACCTGCAAAAAAGAAATTTATTACTTTTATTTTTGATTGACTAAACCACATTAATTTTACTAAATGATATGAAAACAATATACAATATACAAAAGCAGTATCCCACACATAAATATGCCAAATATTATTCTATAATACGTAAAAAAAACACATAATAAAACGTGTACTACTACAATAGCTACATTATAATCATATAAGAGATATCTTAATCAGCTAAGTAACGTGACTTATATTAAAAGTTCGTGTTTGTACCCAAAGAATAGTAATGACGAAGGCTTCAAAGGTCAAGCTTTGATCTTTAGTGCTGCCTTCAACTGACACTAACTACTAGATGGGTTCTCTTATACCCTCTTTGATGAAGACGGGTTAGTTGTGAAGCTTGAAATAATAATCACTACTAATGCTTTCGTTGTATTAAATGTGTTTTAGTGTATATTGAAGTCATGTGTTAGATATATATGTATCTATATATTTATAATAGCCAGAGGCCAGTCGTGGCGCAGGGGCACAAAATGTGACTGTATAATCGACTGGTTGTGGGTTCGATCCCCACTCGAGGAGATGAAATATTTACTTAAATTTATATTTCCATTTCTTCGCTCTGTTATCGAAGCAAAGCGCGGCGTTGAGTTCCGCCACTCAACACGCAATGCCTCCAGAACTTGGCGGAAAGTAGGGAACGGAGTGCCTTAACGCTAGGTACCCTCTGCCTACCCTGCTGTGTGCGAGATACAGCGTGAAGCTGATTTTTTTTTAAAATGAAATAACTACTGTAAAGGGTAATCATGTCCTGAAGTAAATGCACAAGAATCTAATTTATTTAATTAGACAAGGAATGATTTCATAATTTTGTTAATAATTAATAAGTGTTTCTATATCTTATAATAAAGATAGATGCCATCTTTATAAAATTGTAAGGCCTGTATTTTCCAAATATGCAAAGAGCGGAAATGGTTACTATTGACTATCCCTAGAAGGAAGACACAGTCTATTGGGGACTTGTTTGTATATCTTTGTAAAATTGTTGACTTTAACTATGAAAAAACACATCAAGAAACTGGATAGTACAGTATATAGTTCAACTGACCTTTTAAAAAAAGCAATTCTTTAAAATATATTTTTTTCAGCTTCACGCTGTTTCCCGCATGTAGCAGGGTAAGCAGAGGGAACCTAGTGTTAAGACACTCCGTTTTAAATTTATAATATATTCATAATACTATATAGTAACTAAGTAAGTATTGCCATAAATTTAGTAGCCGTCTGATATTTCAGCATAACACACCTCTATATCAATCCATGCCAGCAACGAGACGCTTCGTAATAATTTATTACACGATATCTCTAAAGTTAATATTATCAATACAATGTTAATACTAAAATTAACGAATATTATATAGCAGTGTAAATCGAGTCGAGTTTGTACCCTACAAGGGTGTGACTATATCGAGATGGATGTGGGTTCGATTCCCACTCGGGAGAATGAACTATTTCTTATCAAGGCAAAAAGCGCGGATTTGAGTTCTGCCACTCTACATGCAATGCTTTGAAAATTTGGCGGGAAGTGGGGAAAGAAGTGTCTTAACACTAGGTTCCCTCTACATACCCTACTATATGCTCAATTCTTAAATAATATGCAATTGTACCAATATTAGAACCTAAATAAAAATAAAAAAGGCCTGCATTAGAATACTTTACGTAGTTTGAAAGATTTAAACGTACGACGATTGGATGTCACTTCATTTTATTACAAGATTTTATTTCACTTGTGTTTAGTATGTGTGTTGGTGGATCTTGTAAGCTCAATTTGACCCACTTTTTAGAATACGATTGAACTGAAATTTAGATTACGACTTCAGTTCTGGGGACAATGAAATTACATATCAATCTTGTTGTCAATCAAAAATGGCGGCTCACCCACAATATTATCCACCTAATATGGATATGAAATATATGGGCTTGATTTTTAGAATGTTCTTGAAAAATAAACTTGAAAGCTGGTTTTTTAAAAGATATAAACCTTTTAAATTGAAGTTATTTTTTATTCTATAGAATACCTATAAATCTTATTAAATCGAGAAACATGTAAATTTAATATTTTAAATTTATTAGAAGTTCTATCCGTACGTATTTATAAATTTGGGCTGCTGGAGGTAACATACAACACTCCGTTTCGCACTTTCCGCTCAAATTTCAAGACATTGTATGGTGAAACTCAACACCGCGCTTTATCTTCTAACCAGAGCAATGAAATATATAATCAATTTCCCCAAGTTGGAATCGAATCTTGAAAATTAAATATATTGCTACCTATTTATATACAACGTTTAATTAACACTGTAGAAGTGGTTAGTCCATTTATATGTAATTAGTCAAACACAGCTGCGAAACTTAGATAGCAAATTAGAATTCAGCATCATGACCTCGAATTGGTATCTCATGTTTCGGAGTCATGCAAATGCAAGATATAACACGAACTGGGAACGTTACTTCCATATTGCATTTGCAACGTATATATCGAGAACGAATATACACTTCTTACTAATATTGTAAATATATGAAATTTGAAGGCCAGTAGTGACGCATGGGCACAGACGTGACTGGTTTTGAGTTCGATTTCCTCTCGAAGGAGTAATAGAAAATATTTAATATTTCTATTTTCTTGGCAAATCGCGGCGTTGAGATCCGCCATTCAGTACGCAATACCTTCAGATATCGGCGGGAGAGGAGGACGGAGTGCTTTAACACTGAATTCCCTCTGCCTACGTTGCAGTGTGCGGGATACGTAGTGAAGCTGATTTAATAATTCATTCCCCCCAGGTGGGATCGAACCCACAACCGTCGCGTTACAGTCACAGCCATATACCCCTGCGTTACGATGGCCTTATTCGTTGTTATAGTTTAATTTTATTTCTATTGCATAGAGCATTATTTCTAAACAGCCAATTCACATTACAAATGTTTTCATTTAATATTTTCTGCAAATTGCAACAAAAAATCTTAATTTTATATTCAAAATGAATTATTAAATACATATATTACTTATTGGAAAACATTTAGAAGTCTAGGAATTAACTTGTAGGACTCTAAACTCAAAAAGATCAGTACAATTCACTTAGCTTGGTTAACTTTGGTAATAGTTAGAATAACCGGTGTTTTGTGGTATTGCTAGTTGTTTCTAGGTGAGAACTATACATTGTCATACGAAGGTAAAAATAGTTATACGCTTATTTTGCTCTTCGCCAACTAAATGAAATCGATTAATTTGGGTCAGTAGAAAATTATTAGAATGAGACCAGTCGTGGTGTAGGGGCACAAAGTGAGAGAGAAAATAAGACTATAAACACAACAAGTTTTGGGTTGGATTCGGCAGGTTCCTTCTGTGTAAGGGTTTACAGCGTGACGCTAAAAAGAGTAGAAGAAATCAAAGGCATTCATAGTAATTTGCAAAAACAAAGTGATATATGCATTTTTTTTAATTCGTTTTAAATCTTATATCCTACTATTTTTTTGTTTTCTAGCGGAACAATATTGCTTAAACAAAAAAACGCTATAAATAAAAAATATTCTACTCTCAATACATTATTACATACCTTTAAAACGAATTTAGAATCCTCAAAATAACTTAATTCAACAAATCTTTGTATATCAAATCAATTATCTCCAAGATCATCTATTAAGTAACTTTGTAATCTAAAGTATTAAATGGATTTCTCTATTTGAAACGAGGCATGTCTCTGAATTTGTTAACGAAAACAGATTGTGTTGCGTAGATACAGCACTCATCCACATCCAAATCCTCATGACCCACTAAGGTTCCATGTTTTGTACCTGTTCTATACATGTTAGTATGGATAGGGAGGAGAACAGCGGTGCCAAGTTATTTTGGGCATGCGTTCGCCTTACTACACTAATCCTTAGTAAACTGAAACGTAACATTGAAGATCGAAGTAAATTCCCCGCTTTATGTGTTAATAATTTCTAAAAGGGATCTTGCTGTCGCCTATTCGTTTTATACAAAACACACGCTAAGCTAAGCTTTGAGGCTAATCGTGGTGCAGAGGCATAAGCGTGTGACTGTAAGCGCGACAGGTTGTGGATTTGACTCCCATACGAGAGAATTAAATATTTAATATTTTTATTTCGTCGCTCTGATAATGAGACAAAGCGCGGTGATTAGCTCCGCCACACATCAAAAAAATGTTTAGAAAATTCGGCGGAAAGTGGAGAACGAAAGTACTTTATGAGAACAGAGGGTTTTAACACTAGGGTCCCAGGTTCCCCCAGTCTAATCAGCTTTATTAATAAGACTAAAAACATATATACCAAAAACTTAAAAACAACTCAAATTTAATTACAACCTTCTAAAATTTTATTTATATTAAACAAATTAAAATTACAGATTAAATTATCTCCTTTATTTTACTTAATTTATTTCGAACAATACGTCTTAATAAAATTAAAACGTCATAGATACAAAACACTGGGGTGGCATTATCAATCATTTCAGTCTTTGTTAAGAATATAATAAAAAGTTGTAATAAAATTAATAGCTGTCCCGGTTACGCTGTTATAAGAATATTGTTTTTATAAATCACGTAAGCTAATTTATATTTATACTAAATGATTAATTTTAATTATAGTGAAGTAATTCTTTAGAGCTTCACGCTGTATCCCGCATTGAGCGGGATAACCAAGAATAACTCCAAATCGTGTGGTTTTGAAGGAACTTCCTACTGAGCGTCACTTAACTGTAGAATAGCTTACCTACGTCAGCTTTCTAGGTCGATAACTTCAAAAAGCTCGTCTCTCTCCAACTTAAAGGCCTGGAACCTATAGCTCATCTGGTATTACACGGGGTCGTGGGTGACGATGATCACTCACCATAGAGTGTTTACCGCCATGCTCGTTTACCTTGACTCTTCTAATAGGACCTTGAATAAGTCTCGCTGTTGTTTTTTTTTTAAATTAATTTAAAATATAATGCTTACAATGACATTACTCAAAGTATTGTCCATCATTAGAGACCACTTCTCCCATCTCTCTGGTAGCGATTGAATCCCCCGTCGGAAAAACGACTCATCTTTCGAGGCAATCCAGGAATCAAGCCATTTTTCGGCTTCTTCAAAAGAATGGAAGTCGCTTAAACCGTGCGCCATCGACCGAAACCGAAACAAGTGGTAATCGGAGGGGGCTATGTCCGGTGAATACGGCGGGTGGGGTAGAACTTCCCATTGAAGTGTTTCCAGGTAAGTTTTGACTGGTTTTGCCACATGTGGCCGAGCATTATCATGTAATAAAATCACTTTGTCGTGTCTCTGCTCGTATAGTGGCCGCTTTTCTTTCAGAGCGCGACTCAAACGCATCAACTGAAGTCGATAGCGAGCTCCCGTGATAGTTTCATTAGGTTTAAGCAGCTCATAATAAATTACGCCCTGCTGATCCCACCAAATGCAGAGAAGAAGCTTAGAACCATGGATATTTGGTTTTGGCGACGATGTTGATGCGTGACCCGGCATGCCCCACGATTTTTTTCGCTTTGGATTGTCGTAGTGAATCCACTTTTCATCCCCAGTGACGATACGGTGCAGAAAACCTTTTCTCTTTTGCCGTTGAAGCAACAATTCACACATGAGAAAACGTCGTTCTACGTCTCTCGGCTTCAACTCATACGGCACCCAATGCCCTTGCTTTTGGATCATTCCTAACGCTTTTAAACGTTTTGAAACTGTTGACGCATCTACTTGTAACGTTTTCCCGAGCTCTACTAACGTCTGACATGGATCTTCTTCAAGCAATGCCTCCAATTCTGTCTTCAAATTTTGTCGGTGCTCCAGAACGCTCTTTGTCTTCAAGGTCAAAATCATTACTTTTGAAGCGCCTAAACCAGTCTCTGCACGTTGTATTCGACAAAGCATTGTCTCAACGAGAATTCTGTGTGCTTCTGCTGCAGATTTTTTCTGAATAAAGCAGTGCAATAAAATTCCCCGCAAAAACACTTTATTTGGCACAAAAGTACACATTTTCACAAAGGGAAAATAAATATGTAGTTGACACTGTAGTAAACACTATTCTACTATAATTTGAGGTTACATATAGTACTACTTTGGTGATTCGTTACCGTACGAAATTCCATGCACAGAGTGCCGCAACGCCATCTTTCAAAAAACAGCAGCAACTTATTCCTAATATAAAAATAATAATATTTTTTAACAAAAAAATAATATTTTTTAACAAAATAAAACTCGACTTCTTCAATTTCCAAAGAAACCTATAATCAGAATCTAACCAATCTTAAATCAAAGTACCCTTAAAGTGTATCGTTTCCAATAAAAACGGAATGATCGAAATCGGTTGGCGGTAGGTATATTGTGTTATTCTTCCATTTGTCACGCATATAATTAGTGCAAATTTAAGACTTATATGATTTTCTCACGTTACACGTCACATTAAACTAAAATGGGACCACACGGGAACCTTTCAAATAAAAAAGAATCATCGAAATCCGTTCACCCAGTCAAAATTCATGAGGTAACAAACAATAAAAAATATATAGTCGAACTTATAATCCTTCTTTTACAGAAATCGACTAAAAACTAATGTAATACTCAATTTGTCCACAATCTGCCAGAATATACCGTAGCATATTATTACAGGCCTAAACAGGCCAATAATAATCATCATTAAAAAATAGTAAAAGACCAAATTGTAACCTTACAAACCAAGATTCCCATATTAAAACCCGCTTATAGCCAAAAAATCCTTGCTTTTAGTCCTCGCGGTCAGCGGTAAAACACGTCGCTGCTACCGACACGTAACTAAAGTAGGTTAATGTTTTTGACTCCGGCTTTTGTTGCCGTATATTGTACGTGTATGGACACGGGATACAAATAATTTTATAAATATAAAAAATGTGAAACTTTTTTGTTTGGATTTTGAGGTATATATTTTTAATGTTAGTCACACGGAACCCAACGCTATTTTGTGCTAAATTGGCGATCAGTGATCACAACTAGCTCCAATAGCTTAGATCAATGCTATACGTTAATAATTGAGACGGGGTAAATTTTAACTAATATAATATTCTTTCATTTAAAGTCACGTTACTACCCGCAAGTAGGCAGAGGGAACCTAGTGTTAAGACACTTCTTTTCCCATTTTCCACCAAATTCTGGAGGCATTGCATTTTGACTGGCTCAACTCAACGCCGCGTTTTGCCTCGACATCATAGCAAAGAATATAGAAATATTAAATATTTCAATTTCAAAAGAGGAAATTGAACCCACAACCTGTCACTTTGTGCTCCTGCACCACGACTGACCTCAATTGGTAATTAAAAATATTTTATAAATAACTCTTATAGCAAAGTGTCCCGGGGAAACTTAATTCCACCTTTTAAAGCTATTTCTTTGTTTTTATATCCTATTTACAGTATCATTGAATATACATTTTTACATTTCCGTTAATGTTAAATCACAGACGTATACAAGTGACCGCCCGTAACTTTTTTTACATGCACTAGAAAAAAGTAAAATCCAATTTTTTCACATATTTTTGGAAATTTCTGGAAATATTCTCTTATATCTGATATTTCCTCATCAGTCGGACCATCGAAGCCGTCGCGGCGCAGTGGGATAGCGTCTATCAGTCAATTCAATAACTGTGGGTTCGTTTCCCATCCAAGGGAATACTTCAAGGTAGTAGATATAGCGCGGCGTTGAGTTGTGTCACACAATTGTTGTCTTCAAAATATAAAAGGGTAAATATAAGAAGTTAGCAAAATGTGACAAAAATTATATCTAAACACTGGGTACCTACTCTCTATCTACAAAAATATGAAATTGCTAAGCTTGGTACATGTTTACCCAAACAAGAATTGAACTTAATAATAAACTTTCATATTCTGACCCATTCCAACTGCGTCACAATGGTGATTATCTGTAAATACTCCGTAGGGTACATATTGCCTTAATAAATAGCAGCGTATAACAGAATTTATATTATACGGTAAGGAGTGTTTTATTTCGTTTTTTTTTTAATTTATCTAGTACCCTTACTGATATATTGGCTATTTAATTTTTGTAAGACTTTTTTTTTTATTTTAACCAATTTTATTTCTATTTTAATAGTTTTCTTGTCAATTATAAAGCAGACAAAGAACCTGGTAGTACCATTGAGTTTACAAAAGACAAAATTTATTCGTTGTCGAGCATACCTTATATTATGTATAGACAAATAAAGACATTGAGGCCAGTCGTAGCGCAGCGGCACGAAGTGTGGCTGTAAAACCGACTGGTTGTGGGTTCGATCCCCACTCGAGGAGATGATATATTTACTTAAATTTATATTTCCATTTCTTCGCTCTGGTGTCGAGGCTAAGCGCGGCGTTGAGTTCTGCCACTCAACACGCAATGCCTCCAGAATTCGGCAGAAAGTGGGGAACGGAGTGTCTAAGCACTAGACACTCCGTTCCCCACTATCTACCCTGCTGTGTGCGGGATACAGCGTGAAGCTGATTTGATTTTTTTTTCAAATAAAGATTATTGAAAATTAAAGACATCGTGGCGCAGTAAATGGCGAACGTGTGTTAGTTCAATTTGTACTCAAGTTAATTATCTGTCTGTTTGTCTATATACTTCTAGAAAAAAATTAGCTTTTTTTTATTGCGTATTGCTTATTTTGGGTATAATAGTCGGTGAATAATTTACAATCATCTAAATAATGATAGGTGAAAATATTATGGGAACTTGTTCAGTAAAGTTGCGGGAAACCACTAGTTAGTAAAAATAACAAGAACAAAATAAAGTTTAATAGCTGATGCTTAGAAGGAGAATATTTGGTGAAAATTAAAAGAACGATTTCAGAAAAGTAAAATACTTCAGTTTCAAACTTTTAACATAACATTGCTGGATGTAAAATAAAATTGAGCATAGCGAAACAGTCCAAGTTCTTCTTTAGAAACTTTAAAATGTACTTAAACAATGCAAAATGTTATTGTAGCTACAGAAATCGTCTAAATACATGCAGACGAGGATTGTGAATTCAAATATCGTTATTTTTTTTATTCAAGCTGTCTTGTAGGATAGGCAGAGCGAAATAGGGAACCTAATGTTAAGGACTCTGTTCTCCATTTAAAATTTCCGTTCCATATATATCAAATTTTTTGTTATATATTCCGATTCTTATGCCAATGACTTGACAAATTTGACTTTGCATTGCGTGTTAAGTGTCGGAACTCAACGCCACGCTTTGCCTGGTTGCCAGAGCGAAAATGATAAAATTCTAAATATTTCATACCTCCGAGTGGTAATCGAACCAACTACCGTCCAGTTAGGTCACTTGTGCTAATGCAATACGACGGTCTCGATATCGTGATAGATTTATAATATACCAAAATTAAATAGTAGTGACAGCGTCTGACTGTAAACATTATGATTGTGGGTTCGATCAACATTTAGAGAAATTAAAATATCTCAATTTCAAGAATTTAATTTATTTGAAATTATTTTCACTTCTCTGCATTAGTAGTTGGTCTTAAGTGTCAAAAGTTGGACGGAAAATAAGGAAAGGAGTGTCTTAACAATAGATTACCTCCATCTATACTGTTATGTCTGAGAGATACCTGGGTTATACATATCTAAATGTATGGATGATATGTTCTTCTTATAAAGGAAACCTGTTATAAAACCCATATATTTTAAGCGAATATCAATCACAGTTAGAGAACGGAAAGATACATTTTTACATAAATATTCATAAAGTATCCGACAAAACCTATCAAATTCAGTCCAATATTAATCTTTAACCACGTCAACCGAACAGCCACACCAAGAAGAGCCAATTTCGAAAGGAATCGGTCTGAGGCAGTGACAAATACTCGATTTTATTTCACTTTCATCTCGATCAAGCACCTTATCTGGGGTTAAGAGCTGAGTGGCGTGTATTATGGCCAATGGTAAACACACTTGAATAGTACCAGGAAAATCGACATGTGCGGAATATTTTATTGAAAATTATTAATAGAATTATTGAACTAGATATTCAATTTTGAAATCATTTCAAGCATTGTCGAGTCTAATATGAAAGGTTTACTGAAATATAAATAATTTATATATAGAAATTGTGGTAAAAAATTATAGTTATTGGGATTTGTATTATTATTGTTTTAATAAATGTATAAACTGAATAAATGGTTACCATCATAACAAATTGCGGTTTAAATGGATAGTTACAGGTTCAAACCGAAGAAATGTTTATTATACGCTTTAATCAAATAAAATACGGCGCTGATCTCCGTGACAATATTTCTAAGCAACCAGAAAATAGACAATGAAATGGCACACCATATTATATAATGACGTCTGAAACGTCTGAAAGTTCGTATATACCTTTATAGCTGTTTAATAATAATTCGAAAAAAAAGAATTATATTAACTATTTTTTAAGGTTGCATACTTTTTAAGGAAAAAAAGAGCCCTTATAAGATCACTTTGTCGTCCATCTCTCTGTCAGGACCCTTCATTTCAGGAACGCTTAGAGATATCGAGCTGAAATTCAAACCATACACTCAGATCTACGGCTCCATGATTTCCTAAAAAAAAATATTTCTATATTTACTTAGAAAAAAGATATCGCCGTTTATATGTTTATATCACAAAAACGCGTATTTTGAAACTGTAAAGAGAATCAAAATCCATAGGGTACTTCTGGTTGACATAGAATTATAAAATTTAGCAGCTAGTATCTACAGGTAGTAATAATTCAGGAAAAAATCTGTAAACTATACATTTGTACGTAATTTTTAAAAAAATTGCCTTAAATAGCAAAACAAAATAGTCTTAAATAGCTTCACGCAGCATTCTGTATTTAGTAGGGTCGGCAGAAGAAACCTAGTTAAGACACTTCGTTCCCAATTTTCTACCGATTCCGCGGAAACAAATAATAATTAGTCCCCCCGAATGAGAACCGAGTACACAGCCATCACGTTATAGTCACACACTTGTGCCCCTGCGCCTCAACAGTCTATACTAATTAAATGAAAAAAAAAAAGAAATCGAAGTTACAGATTTTAGTAATTAACTCACAAAAACATTACACCCAAATTCGGTATCCATTATATAAAATAAAATGAAAGACTAACGTCTGCACGGATTTTAGGGCCAATGATTGATGCTAGGAACTTAATTAATCTTGCTCAAGTCAGCCTGCTTCTACTTGATTGTTGGCCGCAACTAGGTTATTTGTCGCGAGTCTTTATCGATGTTGCATGCGAGTGGATTTTTGTGTTATAAAGTTATATGTTTTAGCTTGATTTTTTTTTTTTATAATTTCGATTTTTTAGGGTTTTTCTCTAATAAAATAAGTCGCAGTTGAGGGTGTGGCACGGCGTCTCGCTGTAACTGGCTGTTGTGGGATCGATTTCCACGTGGTCGAATTAATTATTTGTATTTAGCGGGAAAATTTAACTAAGTTTCATCTGTATATGCCATTAAATGCGGGATAAAGCGTGAACCTAAAAAAACACAGACACTATAGATTCACGCATGGATATATCCATAGTGTGCGTGTTCCGTGTATTCTGTGCAATTTATATCGACTTTATTAAACTTACTTCTTTATTCAAAATGCTTATATAGTCAAATACAGACAAGACTTGCAGGCAAATAGCCAGAAGAAACGATTGCTTGGCAAAACGACAACTGTTTTGGATAACTAGGAAATTCTCTTGACAATAGCTCTGAATATAGTAAATATTTAGTTAACTTGATGTTATTCAAATATTTCCAACTATTTATATAATATGTATATATGTATGTTTGCCTTTTTTTTCGGCTTCATGCTATATTTCGTATAAAGCAAGGCAGTAGGAACTTAGTGTTAAGACACTCCGTTTCCACTATCCGCAGAATTTTTGAGGCATTGCGTGTTGCATGGCGCACCTTAACGCCGCGCTTTGGCTCGGTACAAGAGAGAAGAAATAAAATTATTAATAAATAATAATTCATTCCCCCGAGTGGGAATTGAACTTACCATCTTAGCGGTCACACGCTTGTGCCCCTGCGACTACCTCAAATGTACTTATGTGTTTGATTTATGTCAATTATGCAATTTTTTTAATGAAACTCGATATTTCGTAATTGAGTGGAAGCTAGATAACAAAATGCCCTCAAATTAGGCTCCCTACATATATAAAAATATATTTTATTTTTTATAAAATAAATTAATAACATAAAGCAATAAACAGCTAATATCAAACAGCAAAAAAATCCTATTTCTTTGGCGAATACAGAATTTATATTGAAATCAGTATCACTTTACAAACGTTCTACAACAAGCCTCGGATCAACATAACAAGATAGAGCTTTCTTATATACATAATATGCTCCAATCTAAAATATTCTTGAGAAAGGTCAACGACATCATTGTAAACGAAATTTGGCACGTTTCACCTTTTAAGATTTTTTCCGAATCTCTCTACTAAAGTTGTTTTTCCCACTCGGAGGAAATGAAATATTTAATATTTTCATTTATTCGGTCTGGTAACGAGGCAAAACGCGGTGTTGAGTTCCGCAACTCCGCAACAACTCAACATTCAGTGCGTCGATAATTCAGCGGAAAATGGGGAATAGAAGTAGAAAATGCAAATGGAGTATCTTAACGCTAGGTTCCTTGATTCCTTCTGCCACCCGGCTATGTGAGAGTTATAGCGTGAAGCTAAAAAAATAATATAATAGATAATTAAAAATATAATATAATAGTAAAAAAAAAACTATTAAGATTATTATTTAAAATTTTAATAATAATGATATGGAAAAAAAGAGTATGGATTAAATTGTCTGTAGAGTTTTTAACCCGCCATTGGTGATGTGTATGTCTGTGAGACCGAGTCGTTTTGAGTACCTGCCACATTTCACATTTCCCGCAATTCCTTCTCTCCATAATAGCACCGAGAATGCACGTTCCAGAGTTTTGGCACCAACCCGGCCCGTGAGACCGGCATCACCAAATACGTAATTATATTATTCAAAGTTGAATTTGCATTTTCTTTTTTAAATTTGTAAAATTAGCAAAACTACGTACTCCTTTTATTGTTATTTTATTATATCATAGAGTCATTTAAAAAATCAGCTCTTTGTATAACTTTATTAATATATTATAAAATATGTAATGAATTATATTTGTAATGTAATGATTCAAAGATGGACATCGTCAGCACGAAGAGTTTCCACGAGATGGTATAATATGTGATGAATATTTGTCGTAAGCATCGTCGCGAATCGCGCGCATCAATAGCGAAGGCGAAAGCAAAGTAGAACCAGAATATCTCGTACCCAGATCAAAATTCCGAAAACGAAAAGGCGTTGAGTGACCGAGAATGTACAGATGACAAGTCCTTTTTTTATTTGAATAGGAATAATGCTGTCGGACTAGAAGCCACAATATTATAATACAGTTACCGTTAATAAAATTTCGATGGTGTAAAGTCTCATACAAGAGAACGATAGACACAGTTGAACTTGCCTAGAGTGTTGAGACTATGATTTTCAGAAGTTTTGAAGATCTATGATAGGAGTGGGATTGTTAGTGCTTTACGAAAATGTCGGTACCGAGAACAAAAAATATTAATGCCTTCAACACGCAGTGTCGTCTATTATACAGTCTTTGATTCACGGTACAAGAAGAGTAGTTTTCAAGGAGGTGTGTGTTTTTTTGTTTTTGAAGGATATATATTTTTGTTTATTTTTCAAGAGTTCCTAACGCCATAAGAATAATAGAGGCCGATTTAAGACCTATTAATTTATTAGTTTAAAAAAATATAAAACGTGATAAAACATACAGATTTTTAGAATCCTAAGTATAACTATATAATAATAATAAAGGTGTTGTGATTTACCAAATATTTATGTTTTATTGTCATATTATAAGGTTAAGCAGAAATTATCTATAAGTTACCTAATTGATTAGTTATTAGCAAAGTTTTAGGTCAAAAATCCCGATCCGCGAGACCGGCGTCACCAAAGATGTAAGTCAATTTAACGTCACCAATAGCGGGTTAAATTATAAAAAGGACAATATAGCAATAAAGATATAGAAACAATTTTATAAGTACAAAAGAATTGGAGAGGCCGGTCGTGGCGCAGCGGCACGAGGTGTGACTGCAAAACCGACTGGTTGTGGGTTCGATCCCCACTCGAGGAGATGAAATATTTACTTAAATTTATATTTCCATTTCTTCGCTCTGGTGTCGAGGTTAAGCGCGGCGTTGAGTTCTGCCACTCAATACGCAATGCCTCCAGAATTCGGCAGAAAGTGGGGAACGGAGTGTCTTAACACTAGGTTCCCTCTGCCTACCTTGCTGTGTGCGGGATATAGCGTGAAGCTAATTTAATTTTTTTTTTAATTTAAAAGAATTGGAGAATGTTATACCTTTTACTTTTTTAGCGTATTTCAAATGAAAAAAAAACCGAAAAGCCTTATAGGATCAGATTGTTGTGCAGCTATCCGTCTGTAAAGACCATTAAAATTAATATAAAATAATCCATGATCCCTTTGACTACAGAAAAAATAAACCTTCTAAATCAAGAAATACGAGACTTTGTGTTTTATTTTTGCTGCATTTTGTCTGAAATTCAGCTAAATATATTGATATATTGGGTAATTTTAATTAAAAAAAAATACTCAGAGAGAAAAAAAAGTATGAATTGAAATAATGCTGCTCCTAGTCTAACTATACTAGATACAACTCCTATTGATGTCGTGTCAAATCTAAATAACAATATGTTACGGCTTACGTACAAGATGTACGGCAAGTCGCCCGCCATACTGACATAATTTCTCCAAATCCATTATATTATACGTATATTATATACAGACAGACTTACGTATAGGTACACAGAGGGTCCAAGTATAATTTTATATAATAATCAACAACAAAACAATCATTGTCTTCTAGATAAGGCTTTATTTTCTATTAAATTATTCTTCTCAGACCTTTATAAAAACAGAGAGAATGTAGAGTTAAAATATTTCTTTCTCCATTTTTATATTAATAATAACAATTTTGTATAATAGTTGTATTATGTGATTTTTATAAAGAATTTTATTTAAATTTACAATTTGAATTACTATATCACGAATTAGCTAAAGTAAAAGTTGGTTATTATGGTAGGCAGTTCTCAATGACAAATAAAATTTTGAAAATCGAGTGTCATTCCATATACGCGATATTTGTGGGTTCGATGCCCATTTAGTGAACAATATTTGAATTATTTTGCCTGCACTTTTCGATATATTGGATTTGATATTGGAGTCTACTTCCAATATCAAATCCAATATATCGAAAATTGAACTCAATGCCTTAAGAATTCAAAAAGAGTGAAGCTACTTTATGTCGAAATCTGTTCAATGTATATATTTAAGTACGCAATAAAGACTTTTTACAAGCTTTTATTTAACTTGCCGTGTTTGTTTAGTTTAGTATTTGTGTCGGTGTATGTGAAATATTCCAAGCGCAATTTGACCCACTTCCCAGTGTTCGAAATTTGAATAAGATTTATATTTTGACTTGAGTTCTAATGAAAATAAAATGATATATAAATGGCGAATTACAATTTTTGTCACAACTCAAAAAATATTATGGATAGGCAATGAACGGGCTAAGTTTGTAAAATATAATACACTTTGCAAAGAAAACCTCCAGAAAGCAGCTTGTTTTTACAGTTTCTTTAATTGATATTTTATTATCTTTTTTATATACTTTATTTGGCACATAATAATACTAGCAACTCAACCCAACTTATTATAAAGTTTCAGCAAAATCCGTTAAGTAGTTTTTGCGTGAAAGTAAAACAAACATCCATCTTCACAAAATTACACATTTCTAATATTACTAGGATAAATTTTGACATCTTAACATTAAGATTAGATTAAAAAAAAATCTGATTCACGCTGTATCCGGCATACAGCAGGGTAGGCAGAGGGAACCTAGTGTGAAGACATTCCGTTCCCCACTTTCCGCCGAATTTTGGAGGTATTGCGTGTTGAGTGGCGGAACTCAACGCCGCTATTTGCCTTGACAACACAGCTAAAAAATGGAAATATAAATTAAAATAAAGATTTAAGTTCGGGATCGAAGTCACAACCGTCGCGTTACAGTCACATCCTTGTGCACCTGGTCCACGACGGCCTCTATGATTAGATGTTTAGTAAAATTTTAAAAATAAATTAAAACCAGCTTCACACTGTATCCCGCACACAGCAGGATAGGAAGGGGAAAGCAACTGTTAAGACACCCCGTTCTCCATTTTCCGTCGAATTCTGGAGGCATTGCGTGTTAATTAAAAATTATGAGAAGAGAAATAAAATGAAATTTTAAATAAATATTTCATTTGCTCGAATGGGGATCGAAGCCACAACCAGTCACCTTTACAGTCACACACTTGTGCCACTGCGGCACGACGGGTCTTTTTAAATTTTTAAATTACGTCATTTTACACATTTAAGGTAAAATACAATATTCTATATCAAAACAGCCGTTTCCAGTAACGATGTTGATTGATGAGACGTGTATCGAGACTAGTGACGGGATCATCTTGTTATTTGATTGATCGTGGAAGTCTCTGCTTCGTGACGTTTCCATATTTCAGTCAAAGTTTCACCTCTTTTAAGGGAATACGACATGCTTGATTTATTTGAAAATTAAATAAGTTTGGCTGTATACACTGTAGTCGTGGATTCGATTCCAATTTGGAAAAATGTTTTCTTTTTTAGTATATCGTTAGGTAACGAACTATAAGTCTTAAAGGACAGAGCAATCTTAATATCAAGATACTCAATTTCTTTACGCAAAGTTTTTTTAATATTACTAGTTGAATGGTGGAACTCAACGCCGCTCTTTGCTTATTAGAGTAGTAAGATTGCATATATTCGGGAGAAATGAATTATTATTTCTAGTTTTATTTATTTGCTCTGTTAAATAGGCAAAAAACGACGCCGAGTTCCGTCACTCAACCTTGCAAAATTAACGAAAAGTGGAAACAGAGTGTTTTAACACTAAGTTACCTCTACCTACCCTGCTAAATGCGGGAAACAGCGTGAAGCTAAAAAAAATAAACTAAATATAATAATTCCATAAATTGTAATAAATAATTTAAACATAAACTTAATTTGGTCAAGGACCTCTAGACCTCTAGTAACAGTTTTGGCTACTGTGGCTGCACCAGCTGCACTAGTTGGGTGCTTAAGTAATGTTTTTATTCGGTCACAACGTTGTAGTAACGGTAAGTTGCTTTGCTTGTAATTTAGTATTTCCATATTTTAGTCGAGGCCAGTCGTGGCGCAGTGGCACAAAGTGTGACTGTAAAACCGACTGGTTGTGGGATCGATCCCCACTCGAAGAGATGAAATATTTATTTACATTTTTATTTTACTGTCTTCGCTCTGGTGTCGAGGCAAAGCACGGCGTTGAGTACCGCCTCTCAATACGCAATGCCTCAAGAAATTTGCGGAAAGTGGGGAATGGAGTGTCTTAACACTAGGTTCCCTCTGCCTACCATGTTGTGTGCGGGATACAGCGTGAAGCTGATTTTATGTATATTTTAGTACATTTACGTTACGTACTGGAATTTGTAATAATATACATACATTTATAATCATTTAGGCTTGTCGTGGCGCAGGCACAAAGTGTATAAACACGACGGGTTCTATTCTAGTCGAGGAAATTATAAAATTTAATTTTTTTTTTTGCTCTGGTGTCGAGGCATAGTGCGGTACTAAGTTTCGCCAGCCAAAACGCAATGCTTCCAGGTAACCCTTGCCTACCTTGCTATGTTAAAATATGATAATGATAAACATTAGCAGCTTCACGGATTTCTTCCACGTAGGGTAGATAGGTAGAGTATAGTGTCAAAACATTCCATTCTAAGCTTTACACCCAAATTTGAGACATTTGGACAAAAACAAAATTTAACAATAAAGCAATACAGTGATTTTAAAAACAATTCATTAGAAGCCAGTGCAGCTTTCTTATGCTTATCTTGCTAGACGGTTTGACATGTAAGTACGTCAAAGAAAGCAGGAGAATATTAAGAAAAAAAAATCAAAATCCCAGATACCATCCCACTTTACATCTTAAAATCCATTCAAACAACGTTGCGGCCAAAAACTAGTATAATATTAAAACTTAATAATTTCCACAAACACACAAAATAATAAGCGACGAATACCGACCGACTGGACTGTACAAAGTAAATATCACTTTCAGTAGATCGAATAAAAGTCTAGTAAAGCACGAAATAAATGTCAAATATCAAGCCTTAACGAAAATAAACAAGGGGAGTTCGAAGGCATAAGAAGTAGTCGAAGAAACAATAACAATAAATAATGACGACGCAGGATCAACCGTTGGAGGCCGTTACTCTGTTCTATCGTGAAATTGAGTTATAATCGCTTTGACTTTCGTGGATTAACATTTTTTTAAATAAAAAAAATATTATAATAGTTTAAAATTAATCTAGAGGTACGATGTGTCTGAGGAGGTTTTGGTTTTTAAGAAGTTTTATCTTATCTTTCATCAGTCTTGTATTCTTCTATCCATATGTGTATTTAAAAGTGGGGCTATATGAAAACTAAAAAGCTAAAGGCTTTTTAATTGTGACATTTTTTAAAGAAATATAGATATATACTAGACTTTACGTAGAGACAAACTCGTACTGTAAACGAAACAGATTGTGGATTCGATTCCCAGTCAAAGAAATGAAATAATGAATAGCTCTAGTCGAGTTCCACCACTCAACACGCAACGCCTCCAGAATTCGGCGGAAAGTGGAGAATAGAACTGTCTTAATGGGAGCATTAACATTAGGTTCTCAAGGTTCCTCTGAGTACCCAGTTATTTGCAGGATGCTAAAGCTAAAAAAAATATTATGAACTGTACATACGAAAACAAATTTAGCAGTGTTTATGAATAAGCCATGAGTTGAGAAAACCATGTGTTACTACTTATTTCAAGCTTATTAAATCAGCGCACAAAGGAATAAAACATAAACAGGTACCTTGTATTTAAAATTGTTAAGAAATATTTATTTTAAATATATAGAATGATATTTTATTATCTTTGAGGCCAGACGTGGCGCAGGGGCACAAATTGTGACTGTAAAACTGACTGGTTGTTGGTTCGATCCCCATTCGAGGAGATGAAATATTTACTTATATTTATATTTCCATTTTCTTCGCTCTGGTGTAGAGGCAAAGCGCGGCGTTAAATTCTGCCACTTAACAGGCAATGCCTCCAGAATCCGGCAGTAAGTGGGGAATGGAATGTCTTAACACTAGGTTCCTTCTGCTACCCCACTGTGTGCGGAATACAGTGTGAAGCTGATTTGATTTATTTATTTATTTTATTATAGCGGATAATTTCTTTGTCATATGAATTTCAATCACAGTTTTTAATAAAATATTATTTAAAAAACCGTTTAAATTTGTACAATTGTACTAATATTAAAATATAATTTTATAAAATTACATTAAAATAACAACAAACTGTGAATTTTTATAAATACATATTTATTCAGAAGGTTGTCTATAATCATATTAAAATAATAAATTATAAAATTACATTTAAGAACTATCAAACTAATATTTTTTTTAAAAACAATTGATTAAAAGTTTTATTCAAAAGTTCAGTTTAACTTAAATTGAAATACCGCAGAATGGAGAAATGGAAAAATATATTTAAAATAATTTCTTCCCCAAAATGGGGAAACTACCGACAATCATTGTTTACAATCAGATAATCTCCCACTGCGTTACGATGACTAAGAAAATTATATAAATCCAATATTTTTTTAAGACAAAAACATTTACATAATTATTTCTTTTTAGTTTGTCTAATTCTAGACATTCAATGTTCTTAGCATAAGTTTATAAGTAAGTACTTTTCCACTGAATTCTTTCTAACTTCACATTAAAATATTTCTAATAATATGATAAGTAATTTATAATATTTAATTTTTAAATATATCAAAATTAAATATATTAAGCAGTTAATAATAACACAAAGTATTGGAAAATTCTCATAAACCTTTCAACGTTGTTCGAGCGTCAATGTCAAATGCGTATGGGAAAACTGATATTAGATTCTATATACTTAAGGTGTAATGTTACGGAAGACGGACGTCGATATGGTCTTTGTTTAGATATCCAGCCAATGGATATTTATTTACTTTGTTGAGATGTGTACCTATCTATACATATAAACAAAAACATGTTTTTGTTTTTCATAAAACTTTGTTATAGATCAGTTATAATAATAAATAAAATAAATCAAATAAATCAGCTTCACGCTGTATCCCGCACACAGCAGGGTAGGCAGAGGGAACCTAGTGTTAAGACACTCCGTTCCCCACTTTCTGCCGAATTCTGGAGGCATTGCGTGTTGAGTGGCAGGACTCAACGCCGCGCTTAACCTCGACACCAGAGCGAAGAAATGGAAATATAAATTTAAGTAAATATTTCATCTCCTCGAGTGGGGATCGAACCCACAACCAGTCGGTTTTACAGTCACACCTCGTGCCACTGCGCCACGACTGGCCTCAAGTTATAATAATAATTTGTTATATAATTATCCCTGTTCTTATAAATTAATTTGATATACAAATGATGTAAGATATATCTGTTCTTTTTTTTAAATTTAGCTTCACGTACTATACCAGGTAGGCAAAGGGAACCCCAGAAGGTTAAGACACTCCGTTCCCTTTAGAACACCTCCGCCGACATTCCACTGAATTCTGTTTCGAAGTTTCTGGCGGAATGGCGTGTTGAGTGCAAGAACTCAACGCCGCACTTTGGCTCGGCACCAGAACGAAGAAATGAAAATATTAAATATTTTATTTCCTCGTGTGGAAACTAAACCCACAACCTGTTACATTTACAGTCACACACTTGTGCCTCGTGCGCCATAACTAGCCTTGATATAATTCACGCACTATCCCGCAAATAGCAGGATAGGTAGAATTCTAATTCTAATTCTAATTTCTTCCAAATTCGAGAAACTGAGGTAGAATTCTTTTCATTCTATCAAAATAAAAATAATTCAAAAATAATAAATGCTCTCTAAAGTCGTGGCCGAGTAACATCAGAGAATGGACCAGTATCAAATCCATGGAACAACTGTTCCATCTTGCATTGGACAGCGTTGAATTTGGGCACCCAAAGAAAAAGAAGAAACTGCCCCACAGCGTCAGGACAATGGTATCTATATATTATTATTGTAATATGTAGATATATTAAACTGGCTAATTTAAACCGCACTATAATTACAATAGAAATTGATTATTGGAATTATAAGCTAATTAATGAGAAATGATTTACAATTAGCAATTATTATATATAATATATTAAAATTAATATTATTATATATATTCTCTAATATATTATATATCCCTTCATATAACTTAACACAGCGGAGAAGAGAAAATAGGAGAATACCACTAGGAGAGAATAAATTTCTCTCCTAGTGGAAATTGAACCCAACACTATCGCGTATACATTTGACAGTTTCCACTGCATTAACTAATCAATGAAATCAAAAATTTGAAATTGTACTTAAAATATTATACTGTGTTTTTATCAATAGCTATTTAATTAATAAAAGCAGCTTCTCACCGCATAGCAGGCAAGGCATGTAGAACCTTGTATTAAGAAACTATAATCGAAGCATTGGGTGTGGAATGGCGGAACTTAACGCCGCACTTTGTCTCATTACCTGAGATAGGGAATGAAAATATTAATCGAGTAAGAACCCACAACCATCATGTTTTCAGTCACACACTTGACTGCGCCATGACGGACTCAGATAAGTAAATATAATATACGATGAAATTAAGATGATTCAGGGATAGCTGACGACATCTAGAAGACGCCGAAGAACTATAAAAATACTTTATGTCAAAAGATTCAAAAAGGCGTGGGTTCGAATTTCGCAACTTAAAAAAATTTATACGTTTCTGAATATTTTTCTAATCTTTTTTTTAAATAGAAATAGTTTTCTAATGTTTCTTACGTCAATACTTTTATATTACAATTTTGTATTTCTGACGCCATCATGGCATCGTGGTACTATTTATTTTTGGATTTCGGGTAGGCAAAAAGAACCTAAAGTAGTTACAATTTTTTCAGACAATCAAGGGACCGTACATGGTTTGGGTTTTAACAAAGTGATCTTATAAGGGTCCCTTTTC
Source organism: Heliconius hermathena (assembly GCA_013403705.1). NCBI lineage: Eukaryota > Metazoa > Arthropoda > Insecta > Lepidoptera > Nymphalidae > Heliconius > Heliconius hermathena. The sequence continues at coordinate 202,510 of JAAIXJ010000372.1, read as the reverse complement.
TCCTTACAAGGAACGGAACCTTAAAAATATACAGTTCAAAATATACCGAAATTTAAAATGCAGAATAAAGCTATATTCTGTACCTGATCGTCTGTACAACCCTATTTACCATATAAAAGGATCTATGTATACAAAACAAAAGATATAAAAATGCGACGGAATTTGAATAAACTCGTTGCACATCCCTAGTCTTGTTCGTACACAGTGCACATGTGAAATAGTATAGCATTATTTATAGATAGATGTCACGTATGTTAGCAGTTGGTACTTGGGACTTATATAATATTACAATAGTAGTCGATTCAAATACGGTTTCTGATGTTTATAGAAAACGTATATAAAAGTCTGTGCGTTTCTTAGAAATTTTCCAACCAACGACAATGATGTACCAGAGGCGCAGGTTTCAGTGTATATTAAAAAAATTATGTGTTTTTTAAAGAAATATTTTTTCTTTTCTACATATGGAATATTAATAAAAAAATGTTAGAAATATGTGTATACCACTTCATTTCAATCACATTTTTTTACTAATTTATTTTAAAGAATATTGGACTTCGATCCGGAGATAGCAGAAAATGGAAAATCGGGTCATATGAAGAGAAAATAATAAATTTAATAAACGCATGTTTTTTATATCGCCTGCTCTCCATTTTAAGTTCGTGCAATGTGCATGTTGTTAGTGCTCTCTCTTATTTTACTTAGTAATACTGTTGATTTGAGTGTAGTAGGATTGTATCTAATAGTAACAATAGTTTTAGGCTACAATAGTTATTTAGAAAACTACTAGCTTTCCAGGAGGCGCGGGTTCGAGTCCCGCTACGTTTAAATTTTTATACGTTTTCTTAATAAGTATTTTTCTTTCCTAAGTGTGGAATAACACTTAAAAAATGTTTAAAATTATTTTAGGCTGTCACCGCTCCGTTAAATTATTATATTTAAATAATTTTCATTTCCTTGCTTTGAAAATGCGGCGTTGAGATCAGCAAATGAACTTATAAATTGTCCAAAATATGGGAAAAACAGGGTCTTTAAGACCTGAATTCTTTCTGGCCTCTAAAAAGCACAGAACTGAATTTACAAACTTCTATTTAACTTGTCGGGTTAGTTACTGTGTGTGTAATCTTGCAAACTCAATTTAACCCACTTTCCAGTGTACGATTTAGCTGAAATTTGAATTACGACTTCAATTCTGAGGATAATGAAATTACATATAATTGATATCTTTATTAACGCAAAATGGCCGCTGCAACAAAATGGCGGATTACAAATTTTGCACAATACCCACCTAATATGGTTATAATTTTGTAAATTACAATACACTATAAAATGACTATTTTTTTTTATCAGCTTCACGCTGTACCCCGCACACAGCAGGGTAGGCAGAGGGAACCTAATGTTAAGACACACCATTCCCCACTTTCTGCCGATTTCTGGAGGCGTTTCATGTTGAGTGGCAGAACTCAACGCCGCGCTATGACTCGACACCAGAGCGAAGAAATGGAAATATTTCATCTCTTTGAGTGGGGATCGAAACCGCAACCAGTTGATTTTACAGTCACACTTTGTGCCTCTGCGCCACGACTGGACTGGACTGGATAAAATTTTGTTTTGAAAAAAAAAATTAATTAACGTTTTATTTGTTAATCTGATAATACGTTAATAAAAAAGTACTACTCATTAGAAATTTATACTGACAAATTGAAATGAGCTCAGCCAAGCACATAATATTCGCATGCAGTTTCCAAAACTGTATCTTTAGTTTGATTGCCTGGCTGCTGGCCAGATGTTTTGACCAGATAATAACTCCAAATTAGGAGGAACTTCGTTTAGTTGAATATCCATATTTGGCCTTAGTTATGATAATGGAATATATTTCTATTTATTAAAGAATTGAGACTGTCATGGCGCACTGACTGTAATCACATCTCGACAAATTGTTTTATATTATACTCTATTTAATTATCAATATGTAACAGTATGTACCTTGGGTATAAGTTAAAAATAAACAAATTAATTAATTAAATAAAATATGCATGGCAATACACATAAATAGTTTATATAACATAGTTAATTATGAATAATACACACTATATATTTTTAATACCAAATTAATCGAGACGAGTTCGTGTATTGTCGTCCCGAGTGTCGCGACCGTCGTTCTGTCTATATAGGTGGTGGTGATGCTGGAAGGCAGCGGTCGAGTCGAACTCTTAAGTACTACGGTACTAATAAATATGATGCACATAAAGACTCGTACCAAGTATATTATAAATATAATATAATAATTCGAAGCCTATGATGGCACGATCTTTTAGGATCGAATTTCTTATAAAGGCAATATATGTGTAGGGGCGACACATATTGTGGATCCAAGTGATCTTTGACCAATATTATGATATTGAATGTTGCTTGACGTCGCGGAAGCTGACGTGATGGGCTTATGCGAACTGTTATAGCGACATTAACTATGTCGTGGCTGATGCCGTCTCACAGTACGCTCGCGATACGTAAGCTATGCTTGTATGGCGTTGGTCATTGACATATTTTATACCACGTCTATGACTTGGTATACGACTAGTAGGTGTGTGGTGCTATTTTATGTCCCAGGTCCGGTGTATGTAGTAGTGTCCGCCCTCATACGGGTGTGTGGTGCTATTTTATGTCCTGGAACTCTGGTGTATGTAGTAGTGTCCGCCTACGGTTCGAGACACGACTGTGGGGTGTGTGCCGTGCGTTTATTTAACATATCGGCCGCCTAGCGGTAGTGCGTTCGTTCCAACGACTTATATTGATCTCACAAATCAATCAACATCACGAATCACCATTCTAATACAATCTTAATATAAACAAGCGTAACAAGTACCTTCGGAAAGATCACACACAAACGTCTCGGAGGGTTCAACGATGACTGTAAAGCCACGGTCTGGTCGGAACTCACGGTGTAGGGGCGGGGCGGTGCCCGTACTCTTTCTTCCTTTTATTATAACTAGTTCGCAGTTATAGTGGAGAGGAAGATAGGACGCGCTCTTGGCTTTTCTTCGGACGAGCTTCGAGTTATGACAATGTCATATTGTCGAGTTTCCAGTTATCTAAATAACTGACACAAGAACAACTTCTGATGGCAAATATCTTATTAAAGCGATATCTTCTAATGGTATAATATAAAATTCTTAACACTGTTATCTCTGAATCTCTTAAAGATTTTGGTGCTTCACGATCACAACTATAACCACTAGACACATCACGAGCCAAGGCATTATTTATTAAATAATATTTTCAAAGGAGTTTAGGATATTAGTTACAAATACAAACTATTTTTAAGCAACACGCTGTATCCTGCACAGAGCGGGATCGACAGAGGGAACCTGGGAACCTAATGTTAAGATACTCCGTTTCCATTAAGACACTTCTGTTTCCCACTTTCCGTCGAATTCTTGAAGCATTGCGTGTTGAGTGGCGAAACTCAACGCCGCACTTTGCCACGATACCAGAACGATAAAATTGAAAATATTAAATATATTATATATTCATTTCCTCGAATGGAAATCAAATCTACAATCTGTTTACACGTTACTGCTTTTACGCCACGATGGCCTCAATAAATGAGACCTAACTTCAATATCTACGTTTCTGATAATGTCACTTATACGTTCTCAAACTCCCGAAGGCCTAAGTCGACGTCGCAGCTTGCAAAGCACTAGTCACGTTATAAAGTGATTCTTGTATACGAAATGGGAACACCTCGTATCAGTTTACGATTGATGCTTACGTGCCTTAATTTACTGTAGAATCTTTCTTAAGAGAAAAAAGTATTTTGAGGCCAGTCGTGGTGTAATGGCACAAGCGTGTGACTGTAAACGCAGATTGTGGGTTCGATTCTCAGTCGAGGAAATGAAATATTTAATATTTTCATTTCTTCACTCTGGTGTCGTGGTGAAAAGCGGAGCGTTATGTTCCGCCAATGAATTCAGCGGAAAGTGGAGAGTGGAGAGTTTTAACACAGACTCTCTCTGCCTACCCCGCTACTCGCAGGATACAGCGTGAAGCTAAAAAAACAACAATATTGTATGGTTTCATTTATTTTTTGTTTTTGTAGTATGTGAATGTTCGTGTGTGTTAAACATCCTGTAAAAATATAGCTGTAGTAATAATATTATTGAATTCCCAAATTATCCAGTTTGATATTCATTCGTATTGACTTCCACATTTTGGTCTAAAGTACATTGCCGATATAATACACGGAATAAAATAAAACGAGTTTAGATATCAGTTAGTATGTTATTTTTTTCTGACTTTCAAGACGACGATTGTGGGTTTGATCTCTACTAAGAAGACAAAGCACGACGTAGAGTTCCGCTACTCAATTGATAATATATTCAAAATTGAGTGATGCATCCCCATGCATGTAATGGAGTGTCTTAACTTAGTGAACCTAGTGTTCCTTTCACCATATTCGTTTATATTAACTTTAATCACTAACTACGGAGAAATAAATTGAAACAGACAATAACTATAATATTACAACCATAAAACCCCATAGAACTATTAACAAATACATTTTACACCTCAAATTTAACTTCACCTTGACATTACAATATAATCAACAAAATTTGTTTCAGTAAATTGGCAAAGCAAGATCAAAGGTATTACATTAATTTAGCTTCCATAGTATATTAAATATAATTCTGTAGCACTTGTACGTACGTCTATCCGCTGGTACCCGACTCATCTGAAAAGGGCCCGATTCCAGTTCATTTCACACCAGAGTCGGGTCGGTTTTAGTCGGTTTAAACACTTCAAAATATACGGAATATTGGGCAATAAGCAATTAAGACTATTAGATATTCTATTGATATATGGCTTTATTGTTTAAAAGTTCAGGTTCAGGTCATTTAAGAAAAGGTGGGGAAAAAGAAATAGTCAGTAACTCTGTTCAATGCTATCTATATTTCCAATGATATTTAACATTTTCTTTCAACATATTGAAATTAGTATATGTACAGCTGTGTATTAATAGAAAGTGGGGAACGGAGTGTCTTAACACTAAGTTAATCAGATATCCTACCCTGGTGTATGCGGGATACAGTCTGACCTTGTTTTTAATTTTAGAATTATAAACTTTATTATAAAACATCTATAATATCAATATACTATCGTTACCTGTTGAGTCGTTGAACGACTTGAATTAGTGGCATTACCAGATAGTACATTCCAGTAAGCTCGGCATTTGACTTCCCGGCAACTAATTCCTGGGCTTAACCTTACATACCACATTATTATTTAGCTCTATACATAGATAAAGATGTGTATATAATTTAATCTCTGTATGTATATTACTTCAATTATTTATTTAAATTTAAATTCAATTCAATTATTTATTAATTTAAATATTTATTTAAATTTATATTTCGCTCTAGTGTTAAGGGAAAGCGAGTTGTTGATTTCCGCCACTCAACAGGCAATGTATCCAGAATTCGGCGGACAGTTGGGAACGGAGTGTTTTAACACCAAATTGAAGCTGATTTTGATTTTTTATTTTTTTATGAAAATCATATTAAAAGACGATTCTGTTCCTTACCTTCTGCCTAATTATGGAGCCAGTAGTGGAACTTAATGTCGCACTTTTGTCTCGTTACCAAAGCCAGGAAATAAAAAATATTAAATATTTCATTTTCCGAGTGGAAAATCAATCTACAATCGTCGGGCTTACAGTGGCACGCTTGTGCCCCTGCGCCGCGAAAAATCCTCTAAAGAATAAAAACCTCAAAGAAATAGGAAAAATATTGATTTCATTTTATAATATTTGTAATTATTTAGGTCAGTCGTGGCGCAGTGGTACAAAGTGTGACTGTAAAAGCGACTGGTTGTGGGTTCGATCTCCATTCAAGGAGGTGAAACATTTACTTAAATTTATATTTCCATTATTCGCTCTGGTGTCGAGGCAAAGCGCGGCGTTGAGTTCTTCCACTCAACACGCAATGCCTCCAGAATTCGGCAGAAAGTGGAGAACGGAATGTCTTAACAATTGGTTCCCTCTGCCTACCCTGCTGTGTGCGGGATACAGCGTGAAGCTAATTTGATTTATATTTGCATAATAATTAATTCTTATGCTAGAAATTGACATAATACACATGTAAGAATATAACGCTGTCGCAGCCAAATATTTTTATGCTTATTAAGAAGCTTAACACATAAAAAATGTCCACGAGAACGGATAACAACAAAAGTTTTAACAACCGTACGTATAAGAAAGAATTTTCCCATCATACGATAGGAAAATCGAGCTCGCTTAGCTATTGAATAGGTCTCTAAAACCGTAGGACATTTTCTATACCAAAATTTAGGCGATCAATACTTTTAATATATTTTTTTTCCTCTTTTTTATTTAGAAAAAAAGAAAATGCCTCGCGGTTTATACTGCATAGCAGGAATGTTAAGGCTCTCTGTTTCTCATTTTCTGACGAATTTTCCAGAAATTTCGTGTTGAATGACGAAACTCAACGACTCGTTTTTTCCACCAGAGCAGGAAATTAAATTAAAAAATAAATATAATAATTCAGTCGAGTGGGGATCGAACCCACAACCGTCGTGTTTACAGTCAGACCATCGTGGCGCTGTCGCAGCGCCACGATGGTCTCTTTTTGGTCAATTTACAAGCTTTTGTTTAATTTGCAGTGTTAGTATATGTGAAATTTTACAAGCTTAACTTGATCCACTTCTCAGTGCCCGATTGATCCGAAATTTAGAATACGACTTCAGTTCTTCTTCAATATTAAATATTATCAATATTTTGGTAGCAAGTTGAGGCCAGTTGGGCGCAGTGGCACAAAGTGGGACTGTAAAACCGACTGGTTGTGGGTTCGATTTCCACTCGAGGAGATGAAATATTTACTTAAATTTATATTTCCATTTCTTCGCTCTGGTTTCGAGGCAAAGCGCGGCGTTGCGGCGTTGAGTTCTGCCACTCAACAAGCAATGCCTCCAGAATTCGGCAGAAAGTGGGGAACGGAGTGTCTTAACATTAGGTTCCCTCTGCCTACCCTGCGGTGTGCGGGATACAGCGTGAAGCTGATTTATTTGGTGGAAAGTGGGAAACGAACAAAGTGAGGAATGGGTTTCCTCTGGCTGCTCTGCTTTTTATAACTGAAACATTAAAGCAAATTCGATATAGACAAACAGCTGTCCTATGCTCGTTTTTTTTTACAAATGGTAGGGTACCTACTACAGTTAAGACACTCCATACCTCACGCATCTATCTATTTGGGAGAAATTGCACGTTGAGTTTATGAGTTTTTAAATATTTTAATTATTTTCTGTTATCTTAGCTAGAATAAATAATATACATCATGCGAATCGGTTCGAAGAAACAAATGTTTGCTATTGTATTTATAAAATTATTTAAACGTGCCAAACTGGTACCACTGGGAACGAACGTCGCTTTGTTCTACCTAATTTTGTGGCTAAGTTATTTTATAAAGTAAATAAGTAACGATTTTCAATTTTGTAAGTAAACTGTATGAAGAAGAATTTACTATTAAATTAAATATATATATGTATATATATTTTTTTCAGCTTCACGCTGTATCCCGCACACAGAAGGGTATGCAGATGGAACCTAGTGTTAAGACACTCTGTTCCCCACTTTCCGCCGAATTTTGGAGGCATTTCCTGTTATGTGGCGGAACTCAACGCCGCAAGCGAAGAAATATAAAAATTAAAATTAAATTAAATTAGCTTCACGCTGTATCCCGCACACAGCAGGGTAGACAGAGGGAACCTAGTGTTAAGACACTCCGTTCCCCACTTTCTGCCGAATTCTGGAGGCATTGCGTGTTGAGTGGCAGAACTCAACGCCGCGCTTAACCTCGACACCAGAGCGAAGAAATGGAAATATAAATTTAAGTAAATAAAATAAAAAATATAAAAAAAAATCAATAAATATTTCATTACCTCGAGTGGGGATCAAACCCACAACCGTCGCGTTACAGTCACACCCTCGTGCCCCTGGGTCACGACGGCCTCATATTAAATATATATTTATGTATAAATATAAAGTCATTTACCATCTTACAACGAAATTAACGTCGCGTTTTATCTTGAACTGGAAAATTCTTACAATTTAAATATAATCACATCCCAGGATGTAAATAGAACCGAAAACTATCTTGTTAACTGTATCACATTTTCCACTATGGAAAAATGGTGAGAACGTAATGTTTTTACCCATATATTTATAAATATTAATTTATTAACCTTACGATCATGTGTTGAAGAGCGTCTGCTGTGGGTTCGATCCCCACCGGGAGGAATGCTAATATAACATTTTTTTTATTATTAGGCGAGGAATAATGTCTCAAAATGTGTGAATTTTAGTGTCTTTACATCATGTTCTTTCTGACAACCCTACTATGTGGAAAAGCGTGTGCTATTTATATGTATTTATATATATTTTTATCTCACATAAGTATTACAGGTAGGGATAAAGAGAAGCGATAAATCTGTAACGTGACTTGAGCTGGATAAATTCCCATAGTGTTGTATTTCTTATATCGTTTCTTTCTAAATATCAATGATATTTGCGTGAAAAAAAAACTATGAAAAAAATATACTATCATTTTATTATTGCAATAACCTAGACACCTCAATGTGAACATTTATTGATCCTCGTTAGTTGCAGCTTCGATTTTCAAACACAATAAACAATTATCAAGCATTTTTTCTTATTATAATAATTAAAGTAACTAAGTATACAAAGTTCACTAAGTACCAATCGTTTAAATTCTGTAATAGTGGGCACGAGCGTGTGACTGTAACGCGACGGTTGTGGGTTTGATTCTCACTTGGGAGAATTAATTATTATTATTATGTTTTTACTTTATTCTTCATTATTTTTATTTATTCACTCTAGTATCAAAGCCAAAGCGCGGCGTTGAGTTCCGTCACTCAACACGTAATACATAAAAAAAATCGGCTGAAAGCCAGGAACGGAGTATCTTAACACTACATTTCCCCTGCCTACTATATGCGGTACACAGCGTGAAATTGAAAAAAAAATCTAAATTCTAAACAAACAAAAGCAACTAAGAATCCCCTTGTGATGAGATATGAAGCTGAGAAGCTTTGCCAGTGAAGCTTACCACACAATCTGTATTGTCAATATAGGATATACTGACGTAACATGCAATGTAAGACACTGATAGTGAGGTGCATCATCGAAACCGGCAATCAATCACTAACACGATGATCCCATCACTAGTCTCTATATATACTAGAATCATTTATCTTGAGTAACGGATCTGAGGACGTCCATTATAATTTATAACTAGAAACTAATATTAATATATTGTTTAATTAGATATATTTATTGATATCATCTGAAGCCTGCGTGGCCCAGTGGATAATATTATATTATAAATATGAAAGTGTGTGTCTTTCACGCTAAAACTATAATACTAACCTAATTTAGATGAAACTTTGCAGTATAATCGTTTATATACCAGAATAATAGATAGTCTACAATTTATCTACTGATTTTGTATAATTTGGTAATATGATAATAAATTTAAGCGGGCGATTTAACACCATTGCCGAGAAATTAGGAAATATCTGTAGTTATGGACTCGATGCCCATTTGTTAAAAAAAAATCGACTTCACGCTATATCCTACACACAGCTGGGTAGGCAGAGGGAACCTAGTGTTAAGACACTCTATTTCTCATTCTCCGCCGAATTCTGGAGGCATTGCGTGTTAAGTGGCGGAACTCAACGCCGCGTTTTGCCTCGATACCAGAGTGATGAAATAGAAACACGAATATAAATTTAAATAAATATTTCATCTCCACGATTGGGGATCAAACTCACAATCAGTCGATTTTACAGTCACACTTTGTGCTCCTGCGCCACGACTGGCCTCAATGTTTAAAAATACTTGTCATATTATAAATTTTCCTAAAAAATTGTTAAATTTTAAAAATGTTGAAAGCTGAATATAAATAAATAATATAATATAATAAAGATGACATCGTCGCAAAAGAAAGGATGTTCCTAGGTGGTTAAAATATTTTTTTTCAGCTTCACAATATATTTGGCATGCAGCTGGGTAAATAAATTTTATATAGAGTCAAGACACTTTTTTTTCTCTTTCTGTTTAAATTCGATTTAAAGAAAATGAGAACCAGACTTATATTTACCGGTGTGAAGATATAATTCAACCTCTCGGGTGCGAATAGAACCCACTATCACCTTTATATTCATATGTTGCCCAACTGCGCCACGATTTCATCATTATTTATTTTCATAATATATGTAATCACCTTCACGCTGTATCCCGCACACAGCAACAGCACACAGTAGGCAGAGGGAACCTAGTGTTAAGACACTCCGTTCTTCACTTTCTGCTGAATTCTGGAGGCAATACGTGTTGAGTGGCAGAGCTCAACTCCGCACTTAGCCTCGACACCAGAGCGAAGAAATGGAAATATATATTTAAGTATAATAAATATTTTCATCTCCTCGAGTGGGGATCGAACCCACAACCAGTCGGTTTTACAGTCACACATCGTGCCGCTGCGCCACGACTGGCCTCAATAATATATGTAGCCTGTTAAAAATTATACTACGAGTAAATATGGTATTATAGTATATTTTTTATCAGCTTCACGCTGTATCCCGTGTGGATGCGGAACTCAACGCCGGCCTTTTGTCCTGGTGCCAGAGCAAAGAGATGAAAATATTAGGAAATTATAACTTATTGCACCGGATGGGAATCGAAGCCACAACTATCACGTTCCTAACACACTCTTATACCCTTGCGCCACGAGGGCCTCAGTATTAGTATTATAATATTATAGATGTAAAAACCGAATTGAATTAAAATTGTAATATATTTTCTATGTAATGTATGGCGGTCACTATACTGAAACATGTTACCAAGAATTAATGGATTTGGGTCTTATTGTGTACAAAAATGTTATGAAAAAAAATCCTGAATTATTCTGTGAATTTATCTCAATACATTTATGTCTTAGAAGTCTCCCTGCAAAACTGACATAACTGACACTTACCTCCTAAAGACACAATTAAAAAGCGGCACTTTTAAAAAAGTTAATATCCAAATCACATGCAAATAGCCCTTCATATAATTTTTGGCGAGGCAAAAGTTATATTTTATTATAATCGAATTGAGAGGTTCCAAGTTTTGTTATAACCGACGGCCCCTCGTTTAGATTCCAGGTGAGGGACGCCGGGCTCAATCATACTTCACTGTAAAACGTGAGTTCGAACAAACTGTTTGCTAACTTATGCAAAAACGTGTCTTCGAGTTCTCTAAGAGAGTAATTGGTCCACAAATCAAACGCTCTTGAACGGTTTGAACGTAATTGCCAAGTGATTTCTTAGTTGAATGATTATATTATTTTTGAGGTTTTTTTTCTAATAATGTTTTATTAAAATTAATAGAGACAGACAGGCAAAGGTTTTTTATTTTTCTGCTTTCTGTTATCGTATTATTATTAAATTAATTAACGGACTTATCTTTTTTTTATATATATATTTTATATACAGTATTGAGTCTTCCAACCTTTTATTCTATTCTTGGGGCCCGCTTGCGACTTCTACTTGATTTTTTTAAATTTATAAACAAATCACCGAAATACAATACTGAAATCTGCATTTAAATATGTAAAAAATGCACAGAGAAACATAAAAAAATAATAATTTTACGTTCTACGACATTGATACAATACAAGCTCCCAATAATGATTTTTCTTATTCATATATCTTCCATATACAAACTGCGATCAATTTCAATTTTATTATTATATGTATAGAAAGGTATAAATATTCTTTAAAGAAATATAAACAAATTCATTTTTTTTTCTATTTATTATCAAACCAATAAAATACTAAAGATACAACAATTGAAACTAGTCTAGACATTAGGGGAAAAAGAGAAAAAGCAAACAACTTTGAACCAGACCGACTAAGTATTATTGTTTTCTTTCGTTCATGTGTTTTAAGTGTTTTACAATGGGAATAGAATTGAATAGATGAAGCTAGCTTATATTAATTTGGAGAGTATTTTCTTCTTTCTATCCCTAAATATACATGATGTGAGTAAAATAATTTATTTTCACTAAAATCGTCTGTTTATACTACCATTTTGCCTGATTGACCTTAGCATATTGTAAATTTCGCAAAGAGATCGTATTAAGTTATATACTCCATCCTGGCTGTATAATGTTAAATTGTATGCTGCATTTGCTCAACTATATAAGGAAAAAACTTTATCATACACACAATTTATATATATGTATAAATTTTCTTTTCAATGGTATTTTAACCCACCACTAAATAGTCATACTTAATTAGGATACCGTGAACATTTTCCCCATATATTTTTTTTCAACTTCACGAAAAAGATTATGAAGACACCACAATCTCCCCTTTTTGCCTGAATACGAAAAGTTACGTATTGAAACGCGGAACTCTACGCTGAATATCTATTTCTAAAAAAAACTAAACTAGCTTCACACACTTTGATACTGTGTTTTCAAAGGTCAACCGAGATCCCCTCTACCTCTCTTACCGCTCATTTTTCCGTCATAAATCTTTTTTGCCCTTTTTTTCATCACTCATTCGTTCGACGTGCCCAAACTAGCTGAGCACGTTCTTCTTCATTCTCACTATGACATCCTCGCTAGTACCTGCCATTCTGTGTTTATCTTCATTGCGAATTCAATCAACTAAGTTGACACCGCATAAATTAATCTGTCTTTCATTCTTCTCAAACCTGCAGCTGTGCTGACGTTTCGCTGTCTCATCAATGCAGCTAAGGCTCCGTTAACTTTGTTACCGGCACCAATACGCCTTTCCACATCCATCTGGTATCTTTCAGTTTTCAATTACATAAATTAATTATAATTTCTAATAATATCCATAGTGAAATAATATTTACTCACTTAACTTTGCCGGATTTGGGCCTCTGTTTAGCATAATGTATTCAGGGATCCAATATGTGAACCAAACGCGTCCAATAGCGTCGAAAATCTCCAGGGACGTGATACAGTTTTGGGACAGTTTTTTCGCTCATGTTCCTATTTCTTGTATTGACTAAATTACTTTATACTAAATGTATATATTGCGAGGTATGATTTGATCTAGTAATGAAATTTATTTTAAAAGTTTCATAATAACTTAGTTTGCTGTTATAATAATATAGAATAATTCTTATTTGACACTATTCAGAATTTGCTTTTTATTTGACGTAAAAACTACCTCATAGGATACTTTGAAAAAATTATAACTTAGTTTCATTTCAGTCATATTTCGGTCGTCTTGTGACGTGTGGAATTATTTCAGCAACGAGAAATGGTTTAATAATTGATATTATATATTTAAATTATTATTCTTTATTCTATTTAGGGAGTCAGACTATCAAAAGTTGACATTATAACTTAATAGTTACTTAACTTGATATATATAAATATAGAAAATAAAATGTGTACAAAAAGCTTTAGCAACTTAAAACAGCATTTAATCATTGAATGGATAAGTTTAGAGCTACAGAAATATTTAAATATTAAATTAATGTATCTATATTAGGCCAGTCGTGGCGCAGGAACGCAAGCGTGCTTTTTAATCATTTAATATTTTCATTTCCTCGCTCTAGTAAGGAGGCAAAGAGCGGCGTTTAGTTCCGCCACTAAACACACAATGTCTCCACAATTCGGCGGAAATTGAGTAACGAAAGTATCTTAATACGAGTGTAGGACAATAGGTTCCGCACTAGATTCCCAAATATTTTCCTCTATGTATACGTAACCTGCACATAGCGTGAACCTAAAAAAAAGATATATTACGGCGAATTTCGCTTTTGATTAATTTTTAACTCTACACTTTTAAGTATCTTAATATACTTCGAAGAATCGAACCCACAACCTTTCAGATGGGCTTGTTCCCTGCGCCACGACTGGCCACTAATTTTTTTTTTGAAAATAAATCAAATCAGCTTCACACTGTATCCCGCATACAGCAGGTAAACAGAGAGAACTTAGTGTTAAGTAAATTAACGGAGTGTTCGTTCTCCACTTTCCGCCGAATTCTGGAGGCATTATATGTTGAGTGCCGGAACTCAACGTCGCGCTTTGCTATGTTTTTTTTTATGGAAAAGATAAGGCAAACAAGCGTTCGGGTCACTTGATGGTAAGTGATTACCGCCGCCCACGACCCCGTGCAATACCAGAGGAGCTACAGGTGCGTTGCCTGCCTGTAAGGTGGGTTGGGCGCCGGAGCCCGGCATTACCTGATGCGAAACGCAGTGACATAAAGCCACTACTTCACCCCGGTTTTAAATGCCGGGAGTGGTAATGATCCGGTCGAGTCTGCCCATGCGTGTTGCTATTGCTGGCGACGTGACTCTACCACACGTACTTTAGTCGCCTCTTACGACACCACCAGTACCAGGATGATCCTATTCTAGGTCGGGATCACACGGTAATACTAGAGTGAAGAAATAAAAATATAAATTTTAATAAATAATTTATTTCCTCGAGTGGGGATTGAATCTACAACCAGTCGCGTTCACAGTCACATTATTGTGCACTGACCCAACTAAATAAAATAATAGCGTAGAAAAGCAACCAGTTTTTATTCAGTCGTTCAAATATATATAATAGAAATACAAAGCTTAGCTAGGCGGCGGTCAAAATTTCTAAACTTTAGTATTCTCGAACATCGTCGTATAAAACGTCTTACTTGTCATCTAAAAGTGCTCAACACTTCTAGTTGGGGAGAAGGAAACAGTATTTCCACTTGTATGTTGGAGCGAGCCAACTTTTAAAGTTTTTGAATATTTGTTCAGTGAAACTGGAACAGCGGTGTGTTGGAACAAAAGTCATTATAATGTATGCGTTTATTTATTTATTTATTTTTTTTAATAAAATATTTAAAAAAAAAAAACTTTTTACTTAAACAAACTTTCACTCTGTTCCCATTATGATATTTAGGTTCCCCACTTCCGTCGAATGCTGGAGGCGTTGCATATTGAGTGGTGGAACACAACGCCGCGTTTGCCTCTTTACCAGAGCGATACAATAAGATATTAAATATTTAATATCCTCCAGTGGCTAATCGAACCCACAACCAATAAAATGAAAATATTTGTTATGTTTTCTACCTTATTACCTTCTTTAGCGTCACACAGTCGGGCCAAAACCATAGTACGGCCCATTGAAGAAGTAAAATTTCTATTATGTATACTATGACATAGTATGTTATAATTTTATTTCTTCTACTAGTGACCCGGTGGCGGCTTCACCTGTTTGAACTACAAAATTATTTCATTAGTTATGAATGTATTATTTTCGTGATCTAATAACATTAAGTTTTAAGGACAATAGCCATTCATTGAAAACTTAAGTTTCAGCCAATTAAATAAAACATTTATTTAGTAACTTTTTTTTTAGAAAAATAAGTGGTATAAATACAACTTTTTTATTTAATTATTTAACAAATTTAAATAAAACAAACACTAAACATTAAGGGAAATACAATAGGGAATGAAAACTGCATTTAAATATTATAAATTAAGTCATTTCGGAGAATAGCGTGTACAAGCGCACAAACAAAGAGACTAACCAAAAAACAGATAAAAAAATTAAAAATAATTGTTTCAGTTTACAATTTTACTATAAACATAGTACTATCAAATAGCCAGCTACCAGCTAAATCGTCTTAAACTGAAAACTTTCAAGTTCGTTGTTCAAAAACCATCGAAGTTCCAATGCATCGAAAGTACTGCGTCGTCACAGTAAAAGTTTGTTAAGATTCTAATTATACGTTTGACCGGTTTCTATTCTATTGCTACCAATGAGAGAAGTTATATTGCCTTTGTTCGGTCTCTACGTGGCTCAATAAGCAAAGCTTAGGTGTACTCCTCATTTGAGTTTCTAATTTTATTCCTGAAAGATACGTGATATGATAATCAGTTTAGTACAAGTATTTTAATATATTTTTTGAGAAATGTATAGAAATTTGAACGTAGCGGGATTTGAACCGGCGCCTATAGGTTTACACATAGGGCTTTATGGGCAAAAGGCTTAGAACAAAAGGTTCCCAGCAGCGCGCGATCGAATCCCGTAACGCTTAAATTTTTATGCGCTTTTTAAAAAATACTTTTAAATTTTAATAATGATAATAATGTTAAAATTATTTCGAATATACTTATTTCTATTGGATATTCTTTACTTTATTCAAAAATTCTAAAGCTTATTTAGAAAAAGAATATCTTAAAATTTACATTTTTCCGTCATAAAGATAAATACTTACACAGCGTTGAGATCCGCCACTCAACACAAAATACTTTTAATTTCGGGCGGAAAGCTAGAAAAATTAAAGGAACTAAAAAAATAAGCAAAAAAAAAGAGTTTCTTCACATCATACATCTTTCATATGTATGTGAGTAAAAGTTATTAAGAAAATAAAACAAACCGAAAACAAAAAAAAAACTTTTCAACCTTTTTTTTCAAATTTCACAAAAAAATATATTTAAAAATCATAAATGATACATCAAGAAATCTATATAGAAACATACACTACATACCTACATTTATGACATTTGAACCAAACCAACATTTTATAACAAAACTAGAGTAAGCTTCGAAATCCCAACAGTTCAAACCCAATACGACGCTTGAACCACTCTAAAAGAACACAGAAATTCGCTTTTCTCGACGATATGTAGAATGTCGCACGTAGAAGTCAATCGTAAACTGATAATAAAGTATTTGGCCCCACGTATCGCCCTATAACGTGACTGGACGCTATCTGACGGTATTTCTCGCTGCAAGTAACAGAAATGGGTTTCTTATGTCCTAGGAGGACAGGTTAAAGAGTTCCTATATGTAAAGATCTACTTTTTTTTACCCCACACACACAGCAGGAATGCGTAGGGAATCTAATGTTAAGACACTCTGTTCTCCACTTTCAGCCGAGTTGTGGAGGCATTGCGTGTTGAGTGGCGAAACTCAATGCCTCGCTTTGTCTTGACACCAGAGCGAAGAAATGAAAATATAAATGTAAATAAATATTTCATTTCCTCGAGTGGGGATCGAACCCACAACCAGTTGATTTTACAGTCACATTTTGTGCCTTTGCGCCACGACTGGCCTCAATCATAAGTACGGTAAAAAGTGATAGCAAAACAGTTGATGCATTATACGATTGAATCCTGACGAGCTGTATTTATCTAGTCTTAATAGATTATGCTGTCTTTCAGCTTCACGTTTATATAAGAAAGATTGGAAAAAAACTACTAAAATGCACTATAAAATATTATATAGAATATAATGTAAACGAAGATAGGTCGTCGTGATTCAGAGAGTGAGCTATTCTTATTTTCTCGCTCCGACAACGAGACAAAGCGCGGCGCTGAGTTCCGCCACTCAATACAAAAAATTGAAAACCTATCATTTCTAAGAAAATTATTTATTTTGATATAAAATAAATTCTAAGGGACTACTATAAAATTTTCACCATTACATTTGGAAAAATTATATAATCAGAAGAAAACTGGTACAGTAAGAACAAACAATATATTAAAAAAAACCAACGTAATTCATGCAAAGTCAAACAATGAATACGCTCTCTAGAAATATACCCGGGAAACTCCAATTTACATAAACAAATAATAAATAAAAGGGATACTGCATCCGACGTTTCCGACATGCTTCGATGAGTTTTCGCTAAAGCATGATTTCTTTATCCAGGTATCTAGTTTCTTTAAATATATTCTTGTTATATTTTGTAGTTTACTGTTACTGAACTGTAAACTGTAAAATGTAACAAGAATAGTCAATAAGATTAGTCAGAAAGATTGAATATTGTTGGTTCATATTGTTCAAATATTTTTTTATTGATGGAAAATTGACAGAACAAGTAGAAGGACCACAACAGTGATTTATTATTTACATTTACAAATTAAAAATATAAGCATTTATTATAAGAATTTCTTATTCTTTACAAATATAAATAAAGTAAATAATCTTCAAATATTGAATTATTATTAAAATTATAATTCAATTGAGATTTTATTCAAGCAAACACTTAGGAATGCATAAAAATTTGAAAAAACAAAAAAAATAGATTTTTTTTTTGTTTTTTCAAATTTTGTTAAAAAAATATTTTTAGTAGATATTTATTATGTCAGTCTAGAATTTATATTAACATATTTTATTTCTCGACAGAATTTTATCAATTAATTAGCTAGTCGAGATTTTTTCTTCTGAAATTAAATAGTTCTTTACTTTGCCGACAGCAAAACAAAGGCGAAGTGGAGGAGGCTTCAAAGAAATTGCAGTTCAGTAATATACTTCAATAAGGATCACTGATTCTTATTTTATTTCTTTTAATATATAATCGCCAGTCGTGGCGCAGCGGCACGAGGTGTGACTGTAAAACCGACTGGTTGTGGGTTCGATCCCCACTCGAGGAGATGAAATATTTACTTAAATTTATATTTCCATTTCTTCGCTCTGGTGTCGAGGTTAAGCGCGGCGTTGAGTTCTGCCACTCAACACGCAATGCCTCCAGAATTTGGCAGAAAGTGGGGAACGGAGTGTCTTAACACTAGGTTCCCTCTGCCTACCCTGCTGTGTGCGGGATACATCGTGAAGCTGATTTATTTTATTTATTTTTTTTCTTTTATTTTAGAATACACAGACGTCACGTCGATTAATGTTAATAAAATATGAGAATTTATCAACTTGATTAACTTTTAGATTTTTATTTCTACGCATCTTACGCATTACAACTTTTTTTTATAATTCAATACACAATTCCTCGAAAATACGAGGAAAAGTGGGGATCCATTTTTCATTACGGAGTGTTAAGACACTACATTACGGAGTGTCTCAACACCTCGGTGGGTGACCCGACACGCGTTTGTACGATTTTTCTTCATTTCTATATTTTCTCAATACTCATCTGTACAACAAATAATCTAAGCTAAATTTACGGTATAAACTATTTGACATATGTATTTGAATTATGTGGTCTCTCTATCGGTATTGGTTATATTCTAAGTGTTGTAGAGGTGCTATCAAATTAGCAACCGTAGAGCGCTTCGAATTTCACTTGAATGTTGTATGCATGAACAGTATAGTGCGATATTCGAGAATGGCCACTTAGATGACAAAGCCTTGCACCTGAAAGACAATCAGTGAAGTATGACTCGATTGTATTATAAACAGGAATATTCGCTATTTTGGTTTTTTGCGTTGTTGCCATAGCGAGGATATGAAAATTTTAAATATTTCATTCCCATGAGTGGGAATTGAACCCACTACCGTCGCGTTTACAGTCACGCCCTTATGCCCCTGGGCCACGACGGCCTCAACAATATAAAAGGCGGTAAATTATTTTAGCGGAAATAATTTTCAGGTGTAATTTGATTGACGAATTCAGTACGTGTTGTATTCAAATTGTCCGTTAAAAATTATCAAATAAACTTTTATATTTTTTCTATGAATTGAAAATTGACTTATAATAATATTTTGCAGGTTTATTTTTATAAATATATTTCTAAAATAAGTTTACAATCACAATATATTGTCCACAATGTAGAGTTAAATATGTTTGTTTTAAAAATAGTAAATCAGCTTCACGCTGTATCCCGCACACAGCAGGGTAGGCAGAGGGAATCCTGTGTTAAGACACTCCGTTCCCTACTTTCCACCAAATCCTGGAGGCATTGCGTGCTGAGTGGCGGAACTCAACGCCGCGCTTTGACTCGACACCAGAGCGAAGAAATAAAATATAAATGTAAATAAATATTTCGCTTCCTCGAATAAGGATCGAACCCACAACCAGTCGATTATACAGTTACACTTTGTGCCACTGCGTCCCGACCGGCCTCATGTGTTTGTTTTGTAACTAGATAATTCAATGTTTCACAAAGAATGACGACAGAGACTACTAAGTGACAAATCACACTTTCTATCAACTGAATAAGTATAAAATATAATATTTTCAACATTATTTTATCCATAAGATATTTTGATGATTGTAAACTTTGCTTGTTTCGATATTTAATATCAGCTTCACGCTGTATCCCGCACACAGCAGGAAACCTAGTAACAATGTATCCCGCACACAGCAGGAAACCTAGTGTTAAGACACTCCATTCCCCACATTCCACCGAATTTTGGAGACATTGTGTGTTGACTGGCGGAACTCAACGCCGCTCTTTGAAACGACACCAGAGAAATATACATTTAAATAAATATTTTATTTCCTCGATTAGGGATCGAATCCACAACCGTAGCGTTACAGTCACACCCTTGTGCTCCTGGGCCACGATGGCCTCATGGGATATTTATTCAGTATTTCAATTTTTCAGCCCAACTACATCAGCACCAAACCCGATCCTTATCAACTATTTAAACGCCTACCAATCACTGTAGCCCATTTGGAGCTAATAGTTTCACATTAGGGAAAGCAAACTTGCGGGATGTAAACTGAAAAAAGCCTCACAAATGGAGCAATAACAATAAATTACTAACTCTAACGACATGGAAGAAGTCCAAATGGACTGAATTTTGAATCGATTGCTGGGTAACGCAGTTGTCTACAGTCTTCCTTTTGAACCTCTTTGTCTTTAAATTATTAGAATGCCGGTGAATAAATAACGAACCCAGCACAGATAAGGATGGAATATCCTAATACAAGGGAAATTTACATTTATTTCTCGTTGAGTTGCCAGCATTCAAAATATGGTGTGTTTTTATTGTTGTTTATTGGTTGATCGTGAAGTGTTTTTGTTAGAATATTGTAAGGTTCTTATTTTACTGAATTATTTTTATATTTAGCTTTTATTTACAGTATTTCAATTGGTGCCTCCTAACCATCGACTATTTCCATTAGTAGAAGATTGCCTAAGGCGAATTTGGTGGACAATACCTGCGTTTTAAAGAAGTACTCAAACATAAGCTCTTGGCTTGCAACACGCCAGTATGAGGTTGAGAGGATCAAGCATGTCTCAGACCGGAATGTCGTCGCATCGTTCATAAAAATATGGTACGAAAAACAGCGCCTAGAAAATCTCAACGTCAAGTGCCGATTACGAAAAACTCAAACCAAGCCCTTCCACATATATATAAAGCGACGCTAGCCTGCTCTACTGTGAATCCTGTGCTAGAACTTATAGAGCGAAATTCCGTTTTGCGAGCCGCATAAGAGCACGTCATAATACTATAATATGGCCTAACGTGTGACATACAGGAAGTCGTCATCGAAAACGGCGTAAGGATGATTATTATTATGTCCACCAGAGATCAAAAACAGGCTGACAACAATGACAATATTAAAAGGTGATAGACATAATATGTACAAGCGCGAGTCAGGCTCGATCACCGAGGGTTCTGTACAAAAATTGGAGATTCCGAGCTTTTTTTTTTTTCAATTCAAGCTACCTAATTACCTCACTAAAATAGCTCACTTGAACTAGTGGCTTTAATACCAAATTTTACCCTCCTTTTAGGGCTATTATTCTTTGGATTTAACGACAAATGCATAGTTTTGCAGATTTTTTCCTGAAGTAGTTCAGGAAAAAATCTGCAAAACTATGCATTTGTAGTACTTTTATTTACTATAGCTGACAAATTTCACAATTTCAGGTCAATATATTTTTATTACGTAAATGTAGAAATACGATTGTTTCAGGAAATCCTGTAGTTTTGAGTATATGGTTTGAATTTCAACTCGATAACCCCGAGAGTTTCTGAGCTAAAGACTCTAGTCAGACAGACAGTCAGACGGACGGACAACAAAGTGATCTTATAAGGGTTCCTTTTCCCTTAAAAGGTACGGAACCCACTTAGCTTTCAAAAACATTATTATTTTTATCTTATTTCAAGTTAAATAAGTAAGTTTAAATAATGAATATATCACAAAGCGGTAAAAATATTAAATTATTAGTATACCTTTGTATATTAACATACCTCCCTTGGGCACCTCTACAACACAACAATAAAATTGACTGGTACCAAAACAGCCTTTCCATTCACGCAACCATTACCGATAATTTAGAAAGGAAGTCACGCTCGAAAATTATTAAACCAATTTATTTATTTTCTACCCCCGTAATGGAAAATAGAGTGGCTGTTGTGACATGATTCATTGTAAGTAATTGTTTAATTTATAATATACAACGAATCCAGCGTCTAAATTTAACTGTGTTGTTCGTGGGTTCGATTATCACTAAGGGGAATGAAGTATTTTCATTTCCCTGCTCATACTTCTCTTTTTTCTGCTTGCTGAGTAAGATAACGCGTGGCATTAAGTTTCGTCAAACAATAGGCGCAATTTCTCAAAATTGGTCGGAAAAGAGAGATTGGAAAGTGCGCCATTTGACAGACACGAGATTCTCTCACTTTATTATAAAAGGTACTGAGAAAAGAATATTCAGTACCGAAACACTATATTTTCTTTTTTTAAAGTTATTTATGTTACTTGAAACCGTAGTGGCGCTGAAGCACGAGTGTGCGTTTGTAAGCACGCAATTGTTGGTTCGATTTCCACAGGGGGGAATGAAATATTTTATATTTTAACTGCCTTGCTCTGGTAACGATGTAAAGCGCGGCGTTAAATTGCGTCTCTAGAATTCGACGGAAAGTATGGAACAGAAATGTTTTAAAGAATTTTTATTCATTTTTTTACTAATAGAAAGAATAATTTAAGAATTTATCAGTATATACAAACAAACCAAAATAAATAAATTATACCCAAAATAACTAGAAGCGGGCGAAGTCGCGATAGGGTCACTAGTTCTTATAATTTAGGGAATTTTTCAAATGAAACGCAATTTATAAAAGATTTTATTTCAAAATAATATAAAATATTATAATACTTATTATTGTTTATATTAAACATTGACTAGCAAATGGACTGAGTAAGCGTGTGCTGGATGCATTTTTTTTTCATATTTTTGTACAATTTAAAGGCTAAAACAGTTTAAAATAGAATGTGATAGAAGAATTTCTATATTTATTATATGGAGACGCACTCATAAGATTTAAAACAATATTAAAAATGTTTATAATTTTGTAATAAAAGAATAGTTTTTTTTATTAGTACGTATTTTAGGAAAATTGTAATTATTAATTATCAATTTTTATCAGCTTCTGAACACCAACTAGAAAAATAAAGAAATATCATAGTTTAAAAATACAGAATTAATTGTACCTAAGTTCAAAAGAGCTATTAATGCAAAATTATACATACATCATATTTCCATCCAATATTATGAGAACGCCTTCAGTTTCTATAATATTTATGAATCGAACGAACACTTATAGCTAGACACGCCTAGCAATAACTTTTTAAGTAAAATTTATTTATTAAAATATTTATTCATAATCACAGTTTTTTTTTAATTCAAAACCTTAAATTTAAACCTTTTTTAAATTTAAACCTTCATTTTTGCATAAACTACACATTTTTTATATACACAATGTATACTAAATATATGGTATTCTTATGAACTATGGATCATTATTTTCTTAACTATCTCTCGATTTTATTTGCTTTCTCCTCTTGTTGACCTTTTACAGGCACTTCTCTATTACGAATATAATCGTTCTATTTAGTGAAATCGAACCCACAAACACCACATACGATGCCTTATACGATACTTTTATTAACTGCTCTACCATGGAGTCAAATTTTTTTTTTATTTAATTATACATTATACATATAATATAATATGTGAGTAGATTCAACAAATTGTTCTAGATACATGGATTACATTACATAATTATATAATCAAAATCAAATTAAACACAGGCACACAGCAGGGTAGGCAGAGTGAACCTAGTGTTAAAACACTCCGTTCCCCACTTTCTGCCGAATTCTGCAGGCATTGCGTGTTGAGTGGCAGAACTCAACGCCGCGTTTAGCCTCGGCACCAGAGCGAAGAAATTTAAGTAAATATTTCATCTGCTCGAGTGGGGATCGAACCCACAACCAGTCGGTTTTACAGTCACACTTCGTGCCGCTGCGACACGACAGGCCTCTTATACATAATTATATAGACAAACGAATACAAATATGTCACATTTATTTTTGTGTCACGTACTAAAATGTGGCAAAAATATAAATATACACGCAGTCGTTACTATAAAGAATGTTTTATGCAAATACAAGTTAGGTTTTGTGACATCTATCACAACTTGTCAACCTCTTTATTTTTATTTATCTCTTTGTACATAATTAAACGTGAAGTGCGAGTCGGACTTGTACATCGAGGATTCCGTACCAATATCATGTTTGCAGGTTAACGAGATGTAAAAATTATAAAAGTTGTCAAACTTAAGGCTAAAAAGACGCAAACATAAGAAATTAATCGTATGAAGCTACAAATGTAAGTTGGTGGTAGTTTCTTTTCCATCATATACCTTTATATTCCCATTTTTCAAGGTTTTGCCTTTCCTTGTACTATAAATTGTTACTTCTTGCAAAACTAAAAATTAATTGTAGGTCCAAGGAAAGTATCCTTTGGTTTGGAAAGGTTTGATTAAGCACATCGCGCATACAAGGTATCAAAAACGGTGCGGCGTAAACACTCCCATCTTTTGAATGTATAGCTTATTTTTTCTGTACTCCAAGTTTTGTAGACCTGGATATTTCATAATTATTTCAGTTTGATTCATTCCTGAGATTTTAAAATATGTTTGTCAACTCTTATCGGATCTCTTATCTGTCACAAGAGATACTATAAGAGTTCCGGTTTTTACTTTTGAGGTATGGAACCCTAAATACATATATAAATATGTAGAAAAATTTAAATACAGATTAAATATTAAAAGACGAATTATAGATAATACATGTCAAAATAAGCACGATGGTACTTGGTTTAAACTTCACGGGATTAGGTTCCACCATTTAGAACGCAAAATTTTTAATTTTGTTCAACAAAATTTTTAATTTTGTTTGTCGTTGTAATATTATGGATCTAAGTCATTGTAAATGACTGTAATGATTTCATAAGTTGTTTCAGTAAAAAAAAATTCAAAATATATTTTTAATGCAATTGTAACTTTCCCTGGAGACTATATTTCAGCGTCAGTGCGATAAAGTAAATATTTTATACGCAAAAAGTTCTTGACTAAAATAAATGATTACCCGTGTCTCAACATATTTAAAGTCAAATTATTTATTTAGAGTTACTCCCGAATATTACGTATGTAGGTATCGTTATTAAACTAAGTGAAGTAAATGCAATAAGTACAGTAGTAAATTGAATATCAATTAAAATGAAGTCTAATTTAGAGGCAATAAAAAATATAATAGATATAATTACAAACAGCACTTACAAACTGAGAAAAAATATATAAATTTTAATGACGAAATCGTTGATCACTTTTGAGTTTTTAATAAAAACTTAACCTATTAACTTTTAATTTTTAACATTAATCGTTATATTAAAAACAGTAATATCTGGAAGTATTATCACCTCCTTCATCCTGTTGTCACCCATAATAAAACTGAGAATTGGTGTATCCGTGTAAACTTTTTGGACTCATCATGATTTCTGGATCAGATTCTTTGGTCATAAATCTTGTGCTGCGAGACGGTTGGTAGTCAACACCATACATACTGCTTCCTGCGCAAGGATATACTGTTGACAAAGGCTTCATTGCTCTTAGAGCTGTTTTTGTTTGACCATCCCTATATATGATCATGTCTGGATGAACAGGATCGAAGAATGTTCCAGAAATATGGCTAACGTCCACATCATTATCTATATCGGATGCCAATTCGTTAAAAACGTTAGGTGTTTCTGTAGTAAACATGTCACCATTCTTAGAGTCTCGATCCCTTTTTCTCTTTTTGTAGCAACGCACAGCAAATATTATTGAAGCTACCAAAATGAACACTAGTACTCCAACGCTGATGTAAATGACAAACTTCGTATTTGATGAATATTTTGACTCTTTGACTGACTGAGTTTCTGAAACAATAAAATATAATTTTATAAAATAAAATATAATAATTATCATAATACAACAAGGCCAGTCGTGGTGCAGGGGCACAAGTGTACGACTGTAGATGCGACAAATTGTGAATTCAATTCTCAATCGAGAAAATTATATATTTAATTTCTTCGCTCTCTTGTCGAGGCAAAGCGCGGCGTTGAGTTCCGCTAAAAAAATTAAATCCTCCAAATTTAACACATCAGTTATAACACATAAATTAATATGAGTAACCAATTAAAAAATTAAAATAATTTCATAAATTACACTTGAATCATCGAACTTTCATATAGAATTACTGCAACTCGATTTTCAAATGACGTGCGGTTCACCAAAATCGTGTTAGAATGTGTAGGTGGATCATTAAATGACATGAATACATGAAACCAACAACCAGTTAATTCCAAACTAGGTAACGTGCAGGCTTGTATGTTTGTATATAATCGATTAGGACTATTGCTAGGTAACGTTATCTAAATAGAAGAGACAAGGGTTTGTGCTTATATGTATGTTTATAAGAAACTAGGGACTCATTTGCGGCTTCACCTGCATATACTATAAAATTATTTATTTAAAAAACACTAGATTCACGCTATATTCTGCCTCAGCAGGGTAGGCAGAGGGAACATAGTGTTAAAACACTCCGTTCATCATTTTTGCCGAATTCTGGTGGCATTGCGTGTTGAGTGGTGGAATACAACGCCGCGCTTTGCATCGACACCAGAGTGAAGAAATGAAAATAGAAATTTAAATAAATATTTTTAAAAAATCCTTGAATGGAGATCGAACCCACAACCAAAAATAAATAACATTACTATTTTAAAGAAAACGCATACATTTTTGTCAATTCAATAAATTACCTCTTCTTTATATGGACATAGCTTTTTTATTCATGAACCGATTGAAATAAAACAAACACTAAATGTCAAGAAAGGTTCATTTAAATCGGTGAAGCCGCTACAGAGATTAGCGTCAGCAATTATTTCTTATAGTAGGAATAGAATTTACAATCATCATATGTACTTTTTAAATAAATGTTGATCTAATATTGTATTAAATTCTTAATAAAATTTAATTTTCAACCACAGAAACTATGAACAATTTGATAATCATAATAATCAGCTTCACGCTGTACCCTGCACACAGCAGGGTAGACAGAGGGAACCTAGTGTTAAGACACTCCGTTCCCCATTTTCCGCTAAGTTCTGGAGGCATTGCGTGTTGAGCGCCGGAACTAAACGCCGCGCTTTGCCTCGACACCAGAGCGAAGGAATAAATATATAAATGTAAATAAATATTTCTTTTCCTCGAGTGGGGATCGAACCCACAACCAAAAAAAAAAGTAAAGCGAGCATTTTACCTTCATCTTTTAATTTGGTTGAAATTTCAATCGATGTGTCTTCGTCGTCGCTTAGCGGCCGCTGAACGTTCACGTTGGGTGAAATAACGTTTGGCTCTTTCCAATTCTCTCCAATATCTTAAACAATATTTGTTGTGATTATCGTTTAATAGAAATGATGTATCTCTATACATATATATATATATATATATATATATATATATATATATATATATATATGTATGTATGTATGTATATATATATATATACATATATGTATAGAGATACATCATTTCCATTAATGAATGCTTATTATTATATGAAAAGGTTTTTGAAAACATGTAACAAATTTAGATGAAAAAAATTATAAATAAACGTAACCAATAAAATATTAATAAAAAAAACTAAACAAAACTAGCTACATTCTTAATATTATCAAAGTACTTAAAATAAATATTTAAAAGAATTAAAATGTGTTGTGCTATGTTTTTGAAAGTGCATGTGGTTAATTACATAATACTCAAATACAATATATATATATATATATATATATATATATATATATATATATATATATATATATATATATATATAAAATACTTAAATAATATTATGCCGCTGCCGCGCAGGGCCGCAACTTCCACCACACCAAGAAATTAATGAAAATCTAACTAATCTACTACTCGAATAAGCGAAGAACCAAAGAAAAGTATAAATCAGTTATAAACAGCAAATAATTACATAAAAATTAACAGCAGTTCGAAAATGTATGAAAATTTATAAAACCGTCAACGTCATCTGCCCGTTGGCGTCGGTCATACTATGCTGCCCAAAGGTTAGGTCATTTCGAATCAGTGACATCTCCTTAATTATTTATTAAAATGTTATAAAGTAAACTATAATTTCAATCTAGATAAAATGCTAAAAGTGACTATTATATTCATTTTCACAAGGATCAATATCAAATTATAGAAAATACATACAACCAACC
The DNA here is from genome assembly GCA_013403705.1 of Heliconius hermathena. Lineage (NCBI taxonomy): Eukaryota > Metazoa > Arthropoda > Insecta > Lepidoptera > Nymphalidae > Heliconius > Heliconius hermathena. Next base: position 174,153 of record JAAIXJ010000372.1, on the reverse strand, counting down.
TGATAAATATAAAGTAAATCCATTAAAATGGTTACTTTTGCTCAACCTTCACAGATAAACATGGTATATGTATCGCGGACCTGTTTAAACATTTTTTAAAGGACAATATTTTTGTAAAACATTGTTTTTATGTATCTCAAAAGGTTGAGTCAGCGCACGCCATGTATGCGTTAAGCAAGCTCATTTTGGGTGACGTTTGCTTATAACAACAAACAAACTTTGCAAACCGTTGCTTAGCAACGGTCGGTTGTTATTAACATGGCAGAATAAATTGCCTCTCAAATTAAAAAAATATTTTAATATAATAGTATATATCGAAAATATTACAAATATGAGAAAAAAAAGTAACCTATGTTCATCCGAAGCCCCTCAAGTATCTCTATATGAGTAAAATACTCATCACAATTGAATTAGCGATTTGGCCCTGATTGCGTAAAAGACAGACAGACAGACAGACAGTTACTTTCGAATTTATAATATAGGTATGGATATCTAAATAACCACTATTTAGATTTTAGTAAAATCTATACAAAATTGAATCTTCGAGTATAGTTCTGAACTAAGTAATTTAATTATTATTTTGCCTAATTTTCTTTATTTTTATATACTACTAGTATATTATTTTTTTTAAATTAAATCATGTTATTCAGTCAAATAATTGTACTTATAACATATAATAAAAGATATAAAATACCTTTTTAACATATTTTAAAGTGTTATTCAACACTTAGGACAGAAAAATACTTATTTAGAAAACGTATAAAAATTGAACGGGCTAACGAACTAGCGGGAATCGTACCCGCTCCTCCTAGAATCGGAAATTTGTAAAAATCTCCCTACAGAGATGCTAACAACATAAATAAATTGTAACAAGCATATAAAAATTACGACGTAGCTTGATGAGAACGTATGGCTTAGTGGTCAGAGCGCCTAGCCTGATCGGTTTCCAGGAGGCGCGGATTCGAGTCCTGCTACGTTCAAATTTTCATACGTTTTCTAAATAAGTATAAAATAACTTATAAAACTCATTCTCCAATGCAACATTACAAGGCTTGAATATTTTCAGACAAAATTAATTATAGAGTATGTATAAAATATTCAGAAATTATCGCTCATCATGTAAAAATTTTAAATCAATACAAACACAATGGGATCAAATTGCATAAAATGAATTATATAAACATACATGCATTCATAAAATAATTTAAGAATATTTTATTTATCAAAAAAAATGTAAAGAGAGAAGTGATTAATAAATAAATAAATGATTATTATTTTATCCTACACTCTTTTCACTCAGCACTTTACGAGATATTACATGACAGTATATGTGTGAAACGACAGGATATGTAGGTCGCTACAAATATATTATAAATAATCGATGATGATAGCAACCAATTAGAGAAATTCTATAGACAAAAAAAATGGTGGGCCACCAGCCACCAGATGGAACCAAGAAATAATATGAATAGAAGATAAAAGCAAGACAAAAAAATGGGATATTCTGAACTAGAACTGGTGTAGTTCTGGCAATGGACAACGTCATTTATAATATTGTTCCCAAAAAAAAAAGAGCTTTAAATTTAACGAAAATTAGGTATTATTTTTTGCATCTTAGTTACCTAATAACCAACACCCAAACTCCATATTCCCTAACTAATAATACTTACCGTTGTTAGTCTATGCGCGCCAGAACTTTCAGGCTTTATAAAATAACGAAGGCCCTACTGTTCTGCTATTGGATATCTCTCTCTCTCTCTTTCTCTACCATATATTCTTTCACATTAAATGAAATCATGACATTATATCTAGCGATACGTGTTAACAGAATCTCAGAGTATCGAAGAAATAAGAATTAAAATACCTGATTCCTCAAAACGAGCTGCTTCGCTATTGTCTTCAAAATTTCTCTCCACTTCGTCACCTTCGATAGCTCTTTCGTACTGTTCTTTCAGAACTCCAAGAGGAACTGAGACCAAAATAAAATAAAATAAATAAAAATAAATCAGCTTCACGCTGTATCCCGCACACTGCAGGGTAGGCAGAGGGAACCTAGTGTTAAGACACTCCGTTCCCACTTTCTGCGAATTCTGGAGGCATTGCGTGTTGAGTGGCAGAACTCAATGCCACGCCTCGACACCAGAGCGAAGAAATAGAAATATAAATTTAAGTAAATATTTCATCTCCTCGAGTGGGGATCGAACCCACAACCAATCGGCTTTACAGTCACACTTCGTGCCGCTGCGCCACGACTGGCCGCTATATGTAGCTTATTAATAAAATATTATACTTACAAAATGTATTTTAATAATAAGCTACATAAAGCCATATTTTATTCAAATCTATTATTATTACCTCCTATAATCGGTAGCTGGTAGTTTAGTAATATGGTAATAGAGAACAATCGCTCGGTCACATTAATAATAATGCTAATGCTAATGGGTATTAGATAAAACTAATATCTGAAACTGAAACAATATTCCTAAATACTAAATTTTCTATTAAATAATTTATAATAGAATATAATTTAGATTATGAGGCCAGTCGTGGCGCAGCGGCACAATGTGTGACTGTAAAGCCGACTGTTGTGGGTTCGATCCCCACTCGGCCAGTGAGGCCAGTCGTGGCGCAGCAACACAATGTGTGACTGTAAAGCCTACTGGTTGTGGGTTCGATCTCCACTCAAGGAGATGAAATATTTACTTAAATTTATATTTCCATTTCTTCGCTCTGTTGTCGAGGCAAAGCGCGGCGTTGAGTCCTCGCACTTAACGAGCAATGCCTCCATAATACGGAAAGTGGGAAACGTTGTCTCAACACTAGGTTGCCTCTGCCTACCCTGCTATGTGCGGGATACAGCGTGAAGCTGATTTATTTTTATTTTTAATTTATAATATTATAGATTATAGAATGTTAAATTTTATATTAAATTTAAATGTTTGTATAGAATGTTTGTTATATATAGAATGTTAAGTTTCAATAAATGTTTTTTTTTTATTAAGAAAATGTTGATTTTGATGTATTTGTAGTATAGTACTTAACTGAATTTATTGATTATAGATTCTTATTATTTTTTTACCTTTTCGGTATAACATTAAGTTTCTTAGGTTTCATACTTTTATATTAAGATACAACAACGATCTCTTCTTGTATCCTTTTTAAGCTTTATCTCCTACCACTCCGTTCTCATTGAATCATTTTCGTTCCCCATTTTCTGTCAAATGACAGAAATCAACGCCGCGCTTTGCCACACACCAGAGCGAAGATATAAAAATATGAAATATTTAATCTAGTGGAAATCGAACCCACAACCTGTCGCGGTTACAGTAACACGCGTGTGCCCTTGCCCCACGACTGGACTTTTGTATTCCTTTACATAAAATGTGCATGGCATTTGGGATAATAATTCCAGGAGGCGCGGGTTCGAGTCCCGCTACGTTCAAATTTTTATACGTTTTCTAAATAATTATTTTTCTTTCCTAAGTGTGGAATAACACTTTAAAAATGTTTAAAAATGAAAGTATTTAGCTTATATTGGCATTTTTATTTCTGCCTAAACAAACTATATTTCAATTTAAATTTCACCAGATTTATCGAAGCTTTAGGTAGAAAATAGAGCAACCCAAAACACGTTGGCTTTTCCAGTTAAGCCTTCCTATTTGGCGTAGTCAAAAATATTAACGAGATTAAAATTTACAATTTCATACAAAACACGTGTACATAGCTTTGCGGGTTAATATCAGCATTTTTCCGAGAATTATGGCATTCAATATAGAGATTCGGGTCAAATTCCTGCATATAGGAGGAGCTGCTGAAAAACGTTGCCTGGGAATGGGGAACTACAAAAGATTTTTTTTTTGAGTTTTATTGGACACTCTTAACTAATATTCAACTTTACTAAAAAAATATGAAAGACTCCTTTCTTCAATTCCTTGATCAGCCAAGATGTGGAAGATAAACTCGTGGTTATTAAAGTAACGATATATCACACTTATGTATATTTTCTATTTTTTTATACAAATGACGGAGTTTAATTTGAGACGGCATTTCATTAGCTCTTTCTACTGCACTAATGGTAGAGGTTAATACAATATTTATTTATTTTTCATTTATATCAAGTAACATAAATTATGACTCATTTTGTTAGTGTTTTGTTAGTAACAATAAAAAGCTTAAATGTCTATGTTAGTATTTAAGTTGCTTATCCGTCCCACTCGAAATGGCGCAACAATGGTTTACGTACAGTACAATATAAACATAGAGACTATAAAATGAATAATAAATCAGCTTCACGCTGTATCCCACACACAGCAGGATAGGCAGAGGGAACCTAGTGTTAAGACACTCCGTTCCCCACTTTCTGCCGAATTCTGGAGGCATTTCGTGTTGAGTGGCCAAACTCAACGCCGCGCTTTGCCTCGACACCAAAGCGGAGACAGGGAAATATAAATTTAAGTAAATATTTCATCTCCTCGAGTGGGGATCGAACCCACAACCAGTCCGTTACAGTCACACTTTGTGCCGCTGCGCCACGACTGTCCTCAACATACAAACTGACATACATATATAGGCTAAAACGGAAGTAAAGTAAGTATTGTAAAAAAAAATACTATAAGAAGGAAATGATAAAACAAATTAATACTAGAACCTTTTGATCTCAAAGATCTTTAATCTTTTGCTCAGGTTTTAAATGAAAGATAAGAAAACTTTTACTCCGATTCACTATAAAAGATTTCAGCGAACAAAGAGTCTTTTTGTAGATGGATAAGATTTTCTTTTGTATAGTGTTTTTTAGTAGGATGACATTTTTTTATGTATGTTTCTTTATAATTTGTATCTTTTCATACAAAATAATGGCATATATGATCCGCGTCTATATTATAAGATTAAATAAAATATTTCTTAAATATATTTCTATTTTTGGAGTAGGGAAAGCAGAGAGAACCTGGAAACCATTCCTGTTAGCAGAGAGAACCTGGAAACCATTCCATTAAAACATTCCTGTTTACACTTAAACACTTTCCGCCGAATTCTCGAAGCATTGCGTCGAATTTTGTCATGTTACAAGAGCTAAGAAATGTATATATCAGCTTCACGCTGTATTCCGCACACAGCAGGGTAGGTAGAGGAAACCTAATGTTAAGTTAAGTGGGGAAGTGAGTTAACACTCCGTTTACCAATTTCTGCCTAATTCTGGAGGCATTGCGTGTTGAGTGGCAGAACTCAACGCCGCGCTTTGCCAAGAAATATAAATATGAAATATTTCTCTCTCCCGAATGGGAATCGAACCCAGATTTTTTTACACGCTGCACTTCCATTACGATTTGTTAAAAAATAAATCACATACAAAATATTATTTTAAAAATACATTACATAACTTTTTCTTAAGCAATTAAATAGGAAATAAAAAAATATTTTACAATTTTCCGAGTCGATTATAAGAAAAAAAGAAATAGACATTCCAATTATGACTTGAAATCTCAGAAGTATCTAGACAAAGCTTTAAAATATACAAACAAGTTAGCCTTTGATTATTTTTTGTATTATTTATATCATTTTTACTACTTCTTACTACGAGAGGCTTGTAATAGACAAAGATAACATAATTTATTTAGTTTGCAATTTTTTAAGTAGGTATATCTGAAGATAATATTTTATTTTTTTAAGCTTTACGCTATATCCAGCATATAGTAGGTAGACATAGGGAACCTGGGAACCTAGTGTGAGAGCAAAGCTTCCGTTCCCTCATTTCTGCCGAGTTCTGGAGGCATACGTGTTAAGTAGCGGAACTCCATACCCCGCTTTGCCTCCTTATCAGAGCAAGGAAATAAAAATATAAAATAAACATTTCACTCCCCCTAGTAGCAATCGAACCCACAACCTGTCGTATTTACAGCTAGACGCTTGTAGCCGTGCGTCTCGATTCATATATACTATAGGCTATTCACAAAGGCGTGAGATAAAAGTTAAGCAAATCGAAAAAGGTTAAAAAAATATCTATGGTTTTATGGATGTATATGTCTATAGAACTTATTACTTAATAATAATTATGATTTAAATTTAACGATTTCAATGTTTTTAATAATTTTTTTATTATGAATAAAGTAAATATAATAATTTACAATATATTGTATATTTTTTCATATTTTAAATACCATAAGTTATTCTCTTAATTTTTGACAATAATGTTTAAATACTGACATATAAAAACACTCAAAAGTCAACTTGTCCTCAAACTTGAGACGCATTTTAATGCTATAAAAATAAACTACTCTAATAAATTAAAGACCACAGGTACTGCGGTACATTTCACATTAAATGTGACGTTTTGTCATCGATCAGATTATATCCGCCATTTTTATTATCTAACAGCCTGCTTATAAGACAGAAATATCAGTACTGTTGTGACTCCGTTGTTGCTTTTGATGTTTTTATTTTGTTTCATAAACTTTAAAGTTATTTTCTGATTATTTTGTTTATGTTATATTGTTTTTTTTTATTTTAAAAAATGAGTAAACCGGGACCAAAATAAATTGAAATTAAAAAATGTTTGTTTACATTTTGTCTCATACCAAAATGAGTAAGGTATAGAGACAAGTAAAGCTATTATATAAAAACCGTATTCAAAATTAGCATTATGAAAGATAATATAATATTTAACTTCCTTCCACGCGCCACGGAACTGTGGAATGGCCTATCCGCGGCAGTGTTTCCAGGTCGATATGACATGGGTCAAAAAGCTTCAAAAAGCGCGTCTATCTCCACCTTAAAGGCCGGCAACGCACCTGTAGCTCCTCTGGTGTTGCACGGGGACGTGGGCGGCGGTAATCACTTACCATCAGGTGTTTTCCATAAAAAAAATAATCTTATAATAATAATACATACCACACGCATAAACAACTTTAAGGGTGTTCCTCGATTGAGGTCTACAGTTAGACCCAAACGTGTCGTTTCTTGCTAAAATTTGACATGATCGTCTCCCGTGACATATTTTGATTACTTTTTCAACTGCATGTGGGGCGAAACACGCTGAAAAAGGTAAAGCAATTAAGAAAAAAAATAAAAACAGCCTTAGACAAAATTAATATGCGAAATTTTATAATAATAAACTGAGACTGAGACTTTATATATTTTACGAGACAAAGTGCGGAGTTGAGATCCGTCACTCAACATGCAAAACTTCGACAATTCGGCAGTATGGAGAATGGAAGTGTCTTAAAACTAGGCTCGCAGGTTCCCTCTATCCACCCTGTTATGTGTGGGATACACCGTGAAGCTGAAAAAAAAGTAATAATAATAAACGCATTATTTTTTTCAGCTTCACGCTGTATCCCGCACACAGCAAGGTAGGCAGAGGGAACCTAGGTTTAAGACACTCCGTTCCCCACTTTCTGCCGAGTTCTGGAGGCATTGCGTGTTGAGTGGCAGAACCAGTCGGTTTTACAGTCACACTTCGTGCCGCTGCGCCACGACTGGCGCAAATGCAAAGTGCATTATTAGCTTCACGCTATATCCCGCGTCCAGAACTCAACGCTTTTCATCCGAATTCAAGACATTGCTTATCAAATGGTGACATTCATCGTCGGGCTTTGTCTAAATAAAGAGGGAAAATAAAAATAAATTATTTTACCGAGCAGGGATCTAGTTTACAATTTATCGCATTCAAATCAAGTATTTGATTTTTTTTAAACAGTCAAAATCAATTCGGATGCGCCCACCGAAAGTTTCGTTCGCTTAAAGTTAAAAGTTTCTAAAAGTACTTATTTAGATAAGATTAATAAGTATTTTTCTTTCTTAAGTGTGGAATAACACTTTAAAAATGTTTAGAAAAAAAAGTTTCTAAAAGTAGTTAATATAAGAGCTTGAGGTATGTAACCTTAAAAAGACTTAACATATGAAAATATTATTTCTCCCATATGATGCGGACAAAAAGTAAGTTATTACTACGTTTCATTAGGGGCGAAAAGTGGAAAACGCGATTAATTATAACTAGGTTCCATCACCACAACAGGTACAAAAATGCAGGACATATTACTATAAAACCATAGTTTCAGAAATGATGGGATATATTACCATAAAATCATAGTTTGAGAAATGATGCAAAACAAATTGTATATCTATTTGCAACTAGAATTTTACAACTGAGGCCAGTTGTAGCGCAGGGAAACAAGTGTGCGACTGTAATCCCGACTGGTTGTGTGTTCGATCCCCACTCGAGGAAATGACTTATTTAAGTTTATATTTTCATTGCGGCATTGTCTTCCGCTACTTAACACGCAACGCCTCCAAAATTCGGCGGAAAATGGGGAACGAAGCGTCTAAACACTAGAGTCCATCAGCTTTTTGCGGGATATAGCGTGAAGCTAATTTTAATTTAATCTTTACAATTCTTTATGTAATAGCTGAACACGATAGCTAAAAAAAATCCTTAAAAATAAAACATATTTAATTAGGTATTGGCACTATTTTTAACCGTAAATCCTTTACAAAGTTCTCTAAGAGAGACTCAGCAGTCAACAAAACAATTTTTAAACTCGGTGCCAGGCTAAAGAGAATTTAAAATGAGGAAATGCAAAGTAAAACAACGTCGTTGACTAAGAACTATGGTACGTGCTAATTATATTTGTGACCGTAATAAAGGCCTTTTGTTGTTTCTCATACTCTGGAGACTTGAGTGTGAAGCTGTTAGACCTAGAATTATTAGAATATTTTGGTTAATTTACTGTGGTTGACGTCTTCATTGAGCTAAACATGCTTGTTGAGGGTTCAAACAGTATATAAATAATTCTCTTGAGTAGGAATTGAACCCACAACCGTCGTTTTTACACTAAGCCGCTGTGGCATGATGGCATTGACATTACTAATAAGTTTAAGGCAGATTTTAGTAATTTGATTTAACTCAGGCGTAAAAGTGCACTATACAACGAAGAGTGAGATAAAATCGTCTCATTTATTGTTAGAAATAATGTTAACTCCATATTAAAAAATACAGCATAAAATAAAATATTGATAAATTTATTATTTTATATGAATGTATTGTGGCGCAGTGGGACAGACTCTTACTGTAAATATAATATTTCCTGTGTACTATTTTCATAACCAACACATTTTCATACATAAAAATAAACATAACCAAGCTGAATATATATATAATATATTGAGACCAGTCGTGGCGCAGCGGCACAAAGTGTGACTGTAAAACCGACTGGTTGTGGGTTCGATCCCCACTCGAGGAGATGGAATATTTATTTTAATTAATATTTCCATCTCTTCGCTCTGGTGTTGAGCCAAAGCGCGGCGTTAAGTTCTGCCACTCAACACGTAATGGCTCCAGAATTCGGCAGAAAGTGGGGAACGGAGTGTCTTAACATTAGGTTCCCTCTGCTTACCCTGCTGTGTGCGCGATACAGCGTGAAGCTGATTTATTTATTTTAAGCTGAATATAATATTTAATACAGCAAACTTTTAAGCAACGTGATATGGTTCTACGCCATTGCGGCTAGCGCCTGTCATCAACCATTGTCATAATATTACGCTTCTTGTTGGCACTTCTATAGCAATGTTTATTATATAGGTACTTAATGCGCGAATATATTTTAATAATATTAACTTTTCTTTAAATATATCCACAAATATTCATGATCCAACATACATCGGAGAAGACAGAAAGAACCTAGTGTTAAAACACTCTATATCCCACTTTTCGCCCAATTTTCGATAAGTTACTCTACGCAATGTCGCGAAAATAGCGAAACTCAAAGTAAATGTTAATTTTACTTATATTAGATTACGAATAGTAGCGGAGCGGGTAAATAATTATAAGTTTTTTAAATAAAAAAAATCTTTGCTAAGTGTGGAATAAGACTTTAAAAATGTTAAAAATATATGTTTATCTTGTTACAGGAGTGGAGGAAATCAGAATAATTCAGAATATTAAATCAGAAGAATTCTTTCCACAGAGTGAAAATCGAACCTATAACTATGGTTTTCAGTCTCTACGCCGATGCACCACATCAACAGGAAATAAATAACCAACTTAAACCTATTCATATCAAATTCAAATTTCATAACATCCAGATAGCAGCTATCAGCTATGCTGTCAGGCAGCTCCATATTCATATCAGAACTAAATAATTAGATTTATGTAGAACATAACTCACTTTCATCCGAGGCCCCTGGTGGTTGAGAACATATGTTGGCCTCGAGCGCCGTCCGTCCGTACTGAGCGTCGTATATGGCGAGACGTGAATGTGCATTGCAACTCAGTTTGACAACATCCTCCTCGCATCCGGTGCGACCCCGGAATTCTTCTGTTTGGAGAAATATATGGAAAATTTTTAGTTATTTACATAAAATGAAAAATATTTTTATTTACTTATTTAGAAAACGTATAAACCGTCCAGGTTTCAAGGAGGCGCGGGTTCCAGTCTCGCTACGTTCAAATTTTTATACGTTTTCTAAATAAATATTTTTCTTTCCTAAGTATGGAATAACACTTTAAAAATATTTTAAAATATTTAAGTTTAGGATTTTTTTTTTTTTACTTTTGCATCTCCTGCCGATAGAGGCATGTGAAGATCACTCACACACTCCCTTTTAAGATATTTTATTTTCTTCATTATACTCATCATTATATAACATAACAGATGTTCTAATATTTTACTTTCCATTAGCTTAGAAGACATTTTAAAGATTATATAAAAATGATAACCAAATCTCTTGCATGCATACTAATGTTAGTTCGCTAACTTTGACAACAAGAGTTTATCTGTCTCTTACTTTGCGTTTCACCCACCACTTCTGGTAGGTGAAATGCAAAGCAAGAAATAGAATAGAATTATAAATCGAAATTGTAAACACATCTTTAAAAATATTTGATCTAGTGCTTGTAACAAAATTTTTACATATTTAAACTTTATCACGTTTGTTGAGGCCAGGCCAGAATTCGGCAGAAAGTGGGGAACGGAGTGTCTTAACACTAGCTTCCCACTGCCTACCCTGCTGTGTGCGGGATACAGCGTGAAGCTGATTTTGATTTTTTTTTAAAACTTTATCACCTTTTAAAGAAAACAATTCAGTCGGTTCGTGTTAGATGATTAAATACAGCATACATCAGACAGTACAAAATATCAATAATCAATGGAAAACAGGTAGATTTATTTTTGTCGAGTATGTTATTGTAACAAGTATTTACATTTTTTTTCAATGGCCAATATATCCGAAATAATACAATTTTCGAACATACTATTTTCGGTAAAAAATAAGAAAAATGATCTCTATAACCTGTATCAGTTTGCCTAGCTATAGTCAATCAAAGCAATCAAAAAGAAATCTGCCTGTATAATAATTTTCTTCTTTTCATTATCCTCAATATTTATTTTTGTTTATTTACTTATCCCAGATTAATTTAATGAGAGAAAGAATATTGAGTAACGTTAACATTTACAAGTATTAAATTTAGTACTATTAATGTACAGAAATACAAAGTAAAATTGTCAAAGTCCTCAAGTTAAGTTTTTATTTCAAAAATGAATAAAAAATAAGAAACATTAAATGAAACGTTCATTACTAAAACAGATATATCTATCAATTTATTTCAATCTTACATTTCATATAATTTCAGATTCAGCTTTATTTCACGTAAAATTGATGAAATTACTGACTGTAAAAAACATTTTGTTCGCATAAATTCATAAATAAGACAGCTTATCATCTAAAAGTCTTTTTCAAGAGGCAATATATTATTATACAATTTAATATAAGAAAACATAAAAGGACACTTATGAGAGCTCATTAGCTCTTACTTTGTTTACAGAAAATTTTATATAAAGTTCTCTATATAAGTATTCCGCCCACAGTTTTTGATTGTAATAAATATTAATGTTAGATATAATTTTTAATAGTTATGTCAATATTTTTTTAAGCTTCACGCTGTATCCCGCATATAGATAGTAGGCAGAGGGAACCTGGGAACCTAGTAATAAGATACTCTATTTTATTAAGACACTTCCTTTTCCACTTTCCGCCTAATTCTGAAGGTAATAAGTGTTAACTGGCGGAACTCAACGCCACGCTATGCACACACCAGAGCGAAGAAATGAGAATATTAAATATTTCATTTCCCCGAGAGGGAATCGAACCGTAACCGTTGGGCTTACAATCACACACTTGTGCTTCTGCGCCACGACTGGCCTCGAATATCAACTATTAATAGATAAAAATCCTCTAACCAAAAGTGATTTGATCCATTATAGAATCAAGTTAAAAAACATTTTAGCCAATATTTCACGCTAGCATCCCTAAGACTTATTGAAAGAAACAATATCCGCTCGAAACTGCTTTGTAATTCTCCTCAAAAGTGAAGGGAGCGTGGTGGTATATTAATTATAGCCAGTGGATTTCTGAGGGCCACAATGATATGATTTATGTTGAATTATTATTTTAGTGTACATCGGTGGTACGAGGTTCGGATCTAGTTGTAAAAAAAATTTTAACTTTATTAGTTTATGTTGTTGTTAGGCTTTGCTTTTTTATATAATGTTTACCTAGAAAATTTGGTAGAAATTGAAGAAGAAAGTGTCTTAACACTGGGTCCTCTGCCGGCTCCAGCATGAGCCTTTTTTTACTAATTGATTTATAAATAAAACAATTTTCGTAATCGGGTTAAAATATTTTTTAATTTTTCGTTCCTTTTTGTTTTAAAGTCTATATTAAGATAATTAGTTTATAATATTATTTAAAATATTAATTAATTTGTGTTAATTTCTGTTAATAAAATATTTTTAAGCTACATTATAGATAGCTTCTCCTAATCAAAGAAAAAATCTTACAAAATACAACTCTATAATATACTAAAAAAAAAATTAAGTCCAACAATCGAAAAGACTAATTGACAAAATCTTCAAAAAATATTTTTAGTCGCCATCTTGAAATAGAGAGGGTTCAACAGTCGTTTCGAGTCAGTGCAGTGTTTTGATGTGATTTATGTTGGTTATTAAATTCTTACTGGCGGTCGTAGTGGGTGCGGTGTGAGGTGCGGCCGGGTGGGGTCAGTTGAGTGTGCTAGTGTATGCCGAATTAGTTTTTGATAGTTTTTGTACTGTCAATTTTTTTCGGTTTTTGTATAAGTGTATGTGGATTTAATACTTTTTAATAGAAAAAGTAACACTTTACAATACTTTCCAATAACCTACAGAACTCGGCGGAAAGGAGTGTCTCAACACTAGGTTCCCTCTGCCTACCCAACTGTGTGCGGGATACAGCGTGAAGCTGATTTTTTTTTAAGTATAATATATATTTTTTATATTAAGATAATTAGTTCATTGCCTCGAACGAGTACCTCATTACCTACAACGACCATCGCGTTTACAATCAATCGCTTTTCTTTACATCGCAATTATTTGGGGTAGAAGATTTTGTCAAAGGGTAAAACGGGACCCTATTATTAAGACTCCGGCGTCCACTCTCAAATTTACAACAAACGTGATTTTTTTTTGCCATTTCTAAAGATCATGGTACGGAGGCCTTTGTGCGTGACTCCGATTCGAACTTGCCCGCTTTAATCATTTTATCCTTCTAATAGTCACACAATGTCTCAAAAATTAGACAGAAACTAGGGAAACGGAATGTATTAAGACTAGATATCCTTTGCCTACTCTTTTATTTAGAAAAAAACCTCATTTCATTACTTTCATCATCATCACAATCACTTTGTAAAAGAGTAAATCAATATTTTCCAAAGTTTGTCGAATGGTAAAATATTCAAACTAAATACGATTTCAATTACAAAATACACTATCTAATATAATTGATAAACAGATACTTGCCTTTTAATGTATTGGCGGTGTAAGATTCCTAATTGCTCGAAAGGGTTGCCCGCGTTTACTCAGTAATTAATATACCTAATTTATTTCAATAGGGTTCAAATTCGGATCGTCTGTATGAAAGTTGAAATATTATGTTGTTTAGATCGTGTCAGTCGAAGTTATAACATCGAAATTATAATAGATTTCATTCATTTATTGAAATTGAAAGGGTTGGGCTATGTTTGTGTATTTAAATAAAGGTCGTGGATTCAATCTCCGTTGTAACAAAACGAACATGGCTTCACATTGTATCCCGTATATAGCAGGGTAAGCAGAGGGTACCTATTGTTAAGACAACCAGACTCGTCATGTTCCTTCCCAATTTAAAGCATTGCGTGTTGAATGGTGGAACTAAACGCCACGTTTTGCCTCTTTAAATCAAGTACGGCATAATTTGTTTAACAGAGTACATAATATCTATAAATAATAAAAAAAAGATGAAAAACTAAAATAATCTATAAACTAGTGAAAATTAGAACGACAAAATAGAGATTAATCTCTCGGTTCCCTTTTTTTAGTCAACAAAACTAGCAGAATACGTATTTTTTTATAAAATAAGTCTCCAAGACGTTAAATAATAACACAAAAGATTTGTAAAAACAAAACAGACACTAAAAAATTACCTGTAAAAGTCAAAGAACACCGGCAATGAAAAATCGACTAACAAAACCCAAAGCTACTTTTAAAGCGACAAAGACGAACAGTATAATATTTTATCATTATACAATGAACGCTTATAATATTCAGGTACAAACTTCAATTTACTATGCAGCTCCTGTTAATTTCTCAAAGTTGCTCAAGTTTCTCGAAAGTTCCTATAATCGGATTTTTACGACAAAACTTAACACCTAAAGAGTGCAAACTTCATGAATAAATAAACAGGCCATAAATCAAATGAAGCTGGGATGGCCGGTCTTGCCATATTTTTACAGCGGGTTTTGTATATTTAACACCGCGCTTTAGTCTGTTACCAGAGGGAGAAAATGAAAATATTTATCAATTTATTTTCCCGAGTGGTAATCGCACCCACAACTGTCGCGTTTACAGTGTTACATATTTGTGTCACAGAGCCACGACAGTCTCAAATTGACGTGTAGAATGCTGATCCTAATATATTAAAAAATGCATCCGGGTTTTACTTTATGTATCTATATATTATATTGAGGCCGGTCGTGGCGCAGCGGCACGAGGTGTGACTGCAAAACCGACTGGTTGTGAGTTCGATCCCCACTCGAGGAGATGAAATATTTACTTAAATTTATATTTCCATTTCTTCGCTCTGGTGTCGAGGTTAAGCGCGGCGTTGAGTTCTGCCACTCAACACGCAATGCCTCCAGAATTCGGCAGAAAGTGAGGAACGGAGTGTCTTAACACTAGGTTCCCTCTGCCTACCCTGCTGTGTGCGGGATACAGCGTGAAGCTAATTTATTTATTTTTTTTATCTATATATTATTTATTTTCGTTATTGAAAACCATTTTTTTATTTTGAGGTCTTGGCATAAAATAGGACTGTAAACGCAACTAGGTGTAGGTTTGATCCCCACTTGAGGAAATGAAATATTTATTTAAATTTATATCCATTTCTTCGCACTGGTCTCGAGACAAAGCGCGGCGTTGAGTTCAACACGCCGCGCCGTGCCGAAAGTGGAAAACGGAGTGTCTGAACACTAAGTTCCTTCTGCCTACATTGCTGCGTGCGGGATATAGCGTGAAGCTGATTTGATTTTTTCCTTTATTTATTGATATTATTTATTCATTTTTAAACATTTTTTAAAGTGTTATTCCACACTTAGGAAAGAAAAATCCTTATTTAGAAAACGTATAAAAATTTGAACGTAGCGGGACTCGAACCCGCGCCTTCTGGAAACCGACCAGGCGCTCTGACCACTAAGCCATACGTCCTCATCAAGCTACGTCGAAATTTTTATACGCTTGTTACAACTTATTATGTTGTTAGTAGTAAGTTGCGCGCCTGGTCGCGCCTGGTCGGTTTCCAGGAGGCGCGGATTCGAGTCCCGCTACGTTCAAATATTTATACGTTTTCTAAATAAGTATTATTTATTCAGATCAAATAAATAAACGATAATATAATCTCTGATATTATGATTTAATAAAAAACATTTCAGCTTCACACTGTATCACACTTCGTTCCCCATTTTCCGCTGAATTTTTCGAAGCATTGCGTGCTCAGTAGCGGAACTCAACGCCGGGCTTCTCCCTTGATGCCAAAGCGAAGAAATAAAATATTAATAAACAATAATGCATTGCCTCGAGTGAGTATCGAACCTACAACCGTTGCGTTACAGTCACACCCTTGTGCCCCTTCGCCTTGACGGCCTCAATGATTTATTAGTCCACGCTAAAATGTCCATGTTAAAATATAATACTTTTTTTTTATATAGACCTATTATTTGTACAACAAAAACCTTCACAACGATAATTCTTAACGTATAATGTTTTAGTTTTTCCATACAATTTTTGGTACAAAAGAAATATATCACTTTTTGTCAACGTAACGTGCCTTTGTTAGAAAATGTCCTCAAATAGCCCCAAATTAATCTTAAACCTAATTTCATAGTAATGTTAAATGAAACAAATATTATATTACCGCTATTATAATACATAGATATAGCTAGCGCTAAGGGAAATCTCCCTTGTTCTAGTATTATGGAAAAAGTAATATAACATTAGAAAAAGGGACATCTACCTAAAAATATCTATTTACTAGAAATTTTTAGAATATGAAAAACTACAAAAAGTAAGAAAAATAAATAAAGGCAAAGTGACATTCACATATTTCTAAGCGCTATGCTTTAGCTTTTTGAAGCCAGTCGTAGCGCAGAGGCACAAGTGTGTGAATATAAACGCAACGGCTGTGGGTTCAGTCTTCACTCGAGGAAATGAAATATTTATATAAATTTATAGTTTCATTTTCGCTCTGGTGTCGAGGCAAAGCGCGGTGTTGAGTTCCGCCACTCAACACGCAATACCTCCAACTAGGCGGAAATTGGGGAACGTATCTCAACACTAAGTTCCATCTGTCTACCCTGTAGTGTTCAGAATACAGCGTGAAATAAAAAAATCAAAGGAAGTTAAATAAAAGTTAAGTCTCCTAAAAATTAAGTCTAATATACTTACGAGGTCGACATTTGTAAGCCACTTCAACGAATTTCCTTGATCGTGGGCAAGGGTCTTTCTGCCCCGGCTTCAACTTAGTACTAAATTTGCACTGGGGCTTCTTCTGACACGCTTCCACCACAGTTTGTAATAGAGAATACTGCATAGAAAAAAAAAATGTAAAAAATTGCGTTCCAACCGAAAAATGGGTTTAATCTCGTTATATTTTTTGATCCGTTTCGTGAAGATAGATTTTCTTTTTTTTTATAATTTTAAGCTTACGAATTCTTAATTACAAAAGTGATTTTGTGAAATAATTTTGTTCTTTAGGTGAAATTTAAAAGGAATGAAATGAAAATAGATTCATGCAGGAAATAATTATGTAGGTAAAATATTAAAAGTAAAATTTTAGCTATTTTTATAAATAATTTTTACAATTCTTATTATGATAATAAAAAAAGTTCACTTATACTTATTTAGAAAACGTATAAAAATTTGAACGCAGTGAGACTCGAACCCGCGCCTCCTGGAAACCGACCAGGCGCTCTGACCACTAAGCTATGCGTTAGTGGTCAGAGCGCCTGATCGGTTTCCAGGAGGCGCGGGTTCGAGTTCCGCTGCGTTCAAATTTTTATACGTTTTCTAAATAAGTATTTTTCTTTCCTAAGTGTGGAATAACACTTTAAAAAAAATGTTTAAAAGTTCACTTATATTAACAAATATTATAAATATCTAACTATTTCAGCAACTATATGTTTGATTTTTTTCAAGGAACCATTGAGATACTTCCGTCCTCCTACTTCGCTCCGAATTCTGGATCCATTTTGAGTGAGTTGAGGAACTCAACGCTGCGCTTTGCTTCGTTACCAGAGCGAAGAAATAAAGAAATATTAAATATTTAATTTCCTCGCGCGGGAATCGAAACCACAATCTGTCACGTTGACACACGCTTGTGCACCAGCGCCACGACTGACCTCGAACGTTCAAATTGGAATATTATTTTTGTGTAGAATATATTGGATATAACCCATTGTACCTGCGGTCAGTTACCTCGTATACTCATAATATGGCATATATATTTACACAATTCTTATTGTTTCCATTTAACCAAGCGCAAAGCAGCAGGATAGGCTAGTCAAAAATATTAAAGTAATTTAACTGAGCCCGGGAACTTTTAGTATCAGCCTCTAGAACCATTATTAATCTTTTCTTTTGTACTTTTACAACACATATATGAAAAAAGTAGTGTTCTGATATTTCATCCACTTATATAACTTGAGGTAGTGTCTATTTATTCCCTACTTTTTGCACAATTTAACAATGTGTGTCATATGATTTCTTAATATTTAATATTTTATCTAAGCGAAAAGTACGTGAAAACGTCTCGTAGAAATTATATTACTATTAAAAACATGATGATAAGTGCCTTCCCAAGTGCCCCAGAATGGAATGCTTTTAAAAGTATATAATATATTAAAAACGATACCTACGCTTAACTGACTCGACCCGATCGATCCGATTCTTTTATTTATTCAACAGAAAAATATTGAATATTGAGGCCAGTCGTGGCGCAGGGGTACAAAGTGTGACTGTAAAACCGACTGGTTGTGGGTTCGATCCCCACTTGAGGAGATGAAATATTTACTTAAATTTATATTTCCATTTCTTCGCTCTGATCTCGAGGCAAAGCGCGGTGTTGAGTTCTGCCACTCAACACGCAATGGCTCCAGAATTCGGCAGAAAGTGGGGAACGGAGTGTCTCAAAACTAGGTTCGCTCTGCCTACCCTGCTGTTTGCGGGATACAGCGCGAAGGTGGAAAAAAAAATATTGACCACCGTAGCGCAATAGAACAGTCTGAATTTAAAATCATTTTACAGCTAATGAATTACTATTATCATTTTTAAAAACGGGACGTCAACTACAACATGTTATGAGTTGATTTCGAGCGAAAAGCGCAGAGAGTGTCTTGACACTAACCTCTCCCCAACCCATCTATAGTGAATTAAGCTTAGTTTCAAATAAAAATACCTGCATGGGATTGGGCCACAAGCATTCTTCGGTTTCAATACTCAAATGTGGATCAGCAACACAAGAGTGACCACCAGGTATAGCCTTCCCATACTGCGCAAACTGTACGCTTATTATAGTAGTTGATGGACATGATAAGGACACCATTTGATCATCGCAGGCAGCACGCTTCGTTGTTCTGAGTGTCCCAGCAAGGAGAGCTAGAGAAATAAAATATAAATTCTTAAATTTATAATAAAACATTGAACTAAATAAAAAAATAGCCTTTTATTTCTTGCTTAGTATTTTTTTTATCAGCTTCACGCTGTATCCCGCACATTGCAAGGTAGGAAGAGGGAACCTAGTGTTCAGACACCAGGGAACCTAGTCTTGCTT
This sequence comes from Heliconius hermathena, assembly GCA_013403705.1. Taxonomy (NCBI): domain Eukaryota; kingdom Metazoa; phylum Arthropoda; class Insecta; order Lepidoptera; family Nymphalidae; genus Heliconius; species Heliconius hermathena. The sequence continues at coordinate 154,767 of JAAIXJ010000372.1, read as the reverse complement.
AGTAAATTAAAACTATTCTTATTGATCAAGGTTAGTTTTTATTGTTCTAAATTTAATTAATTAATTAATGTTTTTATTTTAGGGTTAATAATGTAATGTATATTTTAATATTAATATTTCTTATTCTTTGTATTCGTTTATTGTATTATATTCAGCTAAAACGCCTCAACAGGTAAAAGCCTCCTAAAGCCAATTTTTACATAATGTAATGTCGTAATGTAAAGTTTATTCGGTTTATTAAAAATTAGCTTCACGCTGTATCCTGCACACAGCAGGGTAGGCATAGGGAGCCTAGTGTTAAAACACTCCGTTCCCCACTTTCTGCCGAGTTTTGGTGTTGAGTGGCGGAACTCAACGCCGCGCTTTGTCTCGACACCAGAGCTCTTTGCTCTGGTGTCGAGAATGAAAATATTTGGTTATATATANATATATATATATATATATATATATATATATATATATATATATATATATATATATATATATTGATATTGAAAAGAGCAACTGTTGAGTTTCTTGCCGGCTCTTCTCAGCAGAACTGCCTTCAGAACTGGTGATAGGTTTTTTGTTTATATGTATGTACATTCGACGATTCTAAAATTTTAATTTAAGCGTAATTTTTGGGGGGAACGGAATATCTTAACACTAGGTTCCCTCTACCTACCCTGCTAAACACGAGATACAGCGTGAAGCTAGAAAAAGAAAATTTCTAGATATAAGTATTACAAATTATTAATTACAACTACCACCATGTAATAGACTAAATTATACAGGTGGAAGTGTCAGCACCACTTTAAATGAAACCACAGTTTTAACTACTCTATAAAAACCTAATACAATTTAAAAAATCTTCCATCCTGTATACCTGTTAAAGACAGACAGACACAGATACGAAACAGCACGTTTAGTTCATGTATACTAACATAATTTGTACATATATATATATTGCTCTTTTCAAACAAATTAAATATGTCAATGTATGCGGAAAGATTATATTTACACACTTTGATTGCGTCTCTTGCAATATTTCAAAACTGTAAATACTATTTTTTTTACGTCAAATCAGCATTATATGTAGATATAAGAAAGTAGAAATATGTTTATAAGAAAATTTGAGACCTCATATCGCAGGGTCACAAGTGTGTGGCAAAGCGCGACGTTGAGTTCCGCCACTCAACACACGATGCCTCCACAATTCGTTGGGGAAAGTTTCTTAATGGGGACAGTGTCTTAACTCTGGTTTTCCTCTGACTATTCAAAAATGTGTACGAGATACAGCGTGACGCTATAAAAATCAAAAATATATATCTTTACTAATATCCATTCCATTTATCACTATTCTAGTATGTAACATATCAAGATAACAATCCCAATCACCAATAAAAACCTATCCTATGTTCATCACAGCTCAGACGCCAAGTACATTAGGAAGACAAAAGAACATCACACCCTATATAACAGATGACGTCATAAGGGAAATCGTGCGAAACAATAGTAGAGATAATGGAAATAAAAGGTGATGCGAAATCTCCCCAAATAAAAGCCTTTACAAGAATGGAATGTAACATAATTATGGTGAAGCGTGGAGTGGAGAAACTTGTATGTGAATTTTAATGTACGCGATAAATGTTAAGAGGGTGACGTGTGACAAGATTCGGCTGAAAACGGTCTGGGTTCGATTCCCACTCGGATAGCAAGATTCGCTCTGGTGACAAGATACGCGTCATTGAGCTCCAGAAGTCAATATGCAATGTCTCAAAAATTGAGCGGAAAATGGGGAACGGAGTGCCTTAACTTAATATTAGATTCTTTTTTAGGGTTTCGTATCTCGAAAGGAAGAAACGAAACCCTTATAAGACTACTTTGTTGTCCGACTCTCCGTCCGTCAATCAAGACTATTTATTTCGAGATCGCATGGAGATTTCAAGCAGAAATTATTACCAAATATTTAGGTCTATGGTTCTTTAAAGCACAGAAAAATCAAGTTTCCAAGTAATCAGAAGACACGAGGAACGAGGAATACAAACCTAAAGAGTACCTCCCTTGGACCTACAGTTAAGAAATTTAACACGAAGCGAGAACTTACAACACGTATAAAAGAAAAAATCCGAAAAGTGAAAGTTTACATATATTTCACAGAAAAAAAACATTACAAGCTTATATTTGTAGATTATTTAACACAAAATAAGTACATATGCGCATACAAACTTATATAAGATAAACATTTATAAGTTGTTATAAGTTGAGGCCAGTCATGGCGCAGGGGCATGAAGTGTGACTGTAAAACCGACTGGTTGTGGGTTCGATCCCCACTCGAGGAGATGAAATATTTACTTAAATTTATATTTCCATTTCTTCGCTCTGGTGTCGAGGTTAAGCGCGGCGTTGAGTTCTGCCACTCAACACGCAATGCTTCCAGAATTCGGCAGATAGTGGGGAGTGTCTTAACACTAGATTTACTCTGCTTACCCTGCTGTGTGCGGGATACAGCGTGAAGCCGAAAAAAAAATTATAAGTTGTACTTCCCGTTTACCTACAATCCTAAAATAGGTACAAAAGCCTCAGACGGCGAGTCCGACTCTACTTTTTTCGAAGAAGAAAAACATTATATAGTGAATGTACGTGCGTAGTAGAAATAAAAGTAGGAACGTGTCTATGCTGCGTTCCATATTGAAGTCAAAGCATATTATCCTAGTATTATTAAGGTATTAAGGGGAAAGTTTAAATAGCTTTATAATATGACATTCAGTCTGATATGATTGCTGTCCGGAATTGGATAGTGTATATTAGAGATATAAATATTAGTGGCACTGACTATTTAAATTAAAAAACTAAACTAAACTAGCTTCACGCTTTATCTCTAGTGGGATAGTCAGAGAGAACAGAGTGCCAAACGCTACGGTTTACTATTTAAATTGATAATATAATTTTAAAATAAAGGGAAGGCTAAGCCATGTTGGATTTTACTAAAATTTCTGTTTTGTTATTTAGTTAAGCCAAGAAAAATATTTTTACACATATACAGATGATTTAGTAAGCAATATTACAATTTTTATCAAAAAAAAATGTCTTCCACCGGATTCATAATGAGGTACCTAACTAAACTATCCCTGAAGTATAGCCTTTCCAACAAAAAAAGAATCGGAATCGGTTGGCGTGATGTTAAGTTATTCGTTCATTTGTCGCGCACATATCTAGTGCAAGAGTAAGTTTAAATTGTCTCATATTTTTCATCAAATGCATCAAATCAAAATGGGATTAAAAGGGAAGCACCATCTTTCAAATATTATAAAAAAAAAACTTCAAAATCGGCTCACCCAGTCAAAAGTTTTGACCCAAAATATTATAATATTTAAAAAAAGCTAAGAAGCGTCTAAAATGATAAAAGGAGAAATGACGATAAGTATATCTGAATATAAATTTTAGGAGAAAATTTGGATCATCAATGAAATTAAAATCATTAAACACTTACATTAGTACATATACGTACTCTAAGTATATTATATACGCCAAACATAAAAAAATGCTTCACCTTGTATCCCGCATATGGTCGGGAAGTCAAAGGGAACCTTGGAAACACTTTGTTCTCATTAATCCATCTAATTATAAGACATTGCGCACTGTGTCTTACCAGAACGAAGAAACAAACGTAACCGGTTGGTATAAGTGGGAATAGAACCCATAACCGCCGTGTTTTATTGTGGACTCCTGCGCCGCTGTGCCACGACGACCGCACTTTGAATATATGTAATAAAATTTATCAATTTGAAGCCACATACATACTAGTACAGCAGTATGTGTTAGACACGTGATAACAATATTATAAGTGCGGTATCATTTATAAAATATTAAATTGTGAAAAAAACCCAGTCGTGGCGCAAGGTCACAGCTGTGTGACTGTAATCGTGACAGGCTGTGGATTCGATTGCCACGCGAGGAAATGAAATATTTCATATTTTCATTTCTTCCCTTTGGTGTCGAGGCAAAGCGCGGCGTTGATTTCTCTTCACACAATGCGTCCTGAATTCGACGGAGTGTCTTAACTACTAGGTTCCCTTTACGTACTCTGCTATGGCTGTATGCGACATACAGCATGAAATAAAAAAAAAGAATTATGAAAAAGCGGTAAACAGTGTAAAAGTGTTGCATAGTATATATGTATGTATGTATGTATGTATGTATGTATGTATGTATGTATGTATGTATGTATGTATGTATGTATGTATGTATGTATGTATGTATGTATGTATGTATGTATGTATGTATGTATGTATGTATGTATGTATGTATGTATGTATGTATGTATGTATGTATGTATGTATGTATGTATGTATGTATGTATGTATGTATGTATGTATGTATGTATGTATGTATGTATGTATGTATGTATGTATGTATGTATGTATGTATGTATGTATGTATGTATGTATGTATGTATGTATGTATGTATGTATGTATGTATGTATGTATGTATGTATGTATGTATGTATGTATGTATGTATGTATGTATGTATGTATGTATGTATGTATGTATGTATGTATGTATGTATGTATGTATGTATGTATGTATGTATGTATGTATGTATGTATGTATGTATGTATGTATGTATGTATGTATGTATGTATGTATGTATGTATGTATGTATGTATGTATGTATGTATGTATGTATGTATGTATGTATGTATGTATGTATGTATGTATGTATGTATGTATGTATGTATGTATGTATGTATGTATGTATGTATGTATGTATGTATGTATGTATGTATGTATGTATGTATGTATGTATGTATGTATGTATGTATGTATGTATGTATGTATGTATGTATGTATGTATGTATGTATGTATGTATGTATGTATGTATGTATGTATGTATGTATGTATGTATGTATGTATNACTGAGTGTCTCAACTAGCTGAGCTTACCGCTCAGGTGGCATTTGATCATCCTTCCAATCCCACCAAAAAACTCTCTCTGTATCTGGTCTAGGGCAGGTACACAGTCCTAGGGCCAAAGGGCCCCCTAACGATGCACCCATATTGATGGTTGCCGCTCGAGACCACGGCCAGACGGCCTTGATGCCGTTCCCCAGCGCCAGAAGAAAGGAGCTGGACGAGAGAATGCTTCAATGCTAGCTCTATAGTAAAATAGGTTTAGAAGCAATTGCACGTATTTTGGAGCTCTTTAAATAATTATAATGTATTATTTCAGCGCAACATAGTTGGTTGCATCTTTCGTTTAAATATTTTTACATAAAAGAATAATAGGTAGACTATACTACGTTGTTTATGATTTTTACCATTTAAGTATTCCGTTGTTTGTGTCGTTTGTTTAAGGAACGTAATTCAGTATATTAGGTAAATAATTCAGTAGTTCAAGCGGGCGAAGCCGCGAGTGGGTCGCTAGTATAATATAATATTTTAAAAAGAATGAAAGGTTCATAGCGAATTTATAAATTGTTATTGGTGTTTTCGTTCTAATTATACTTTTAACTTTTGTATAATACGTTTTAATACTTTATACCGCATGGTGATGTAGATATTAAGAACCGAGCGTCAAGAGATATCTTTAGCTTCACGCTGTACCGCACATAACAGGGTAGGCAGAGGGAACCTGGAAACTTAATGTTCAGACAATCCGTTTCCATTGAGACACTTCTATTTCCCACTTTCCACCGAATTCTTGATGTATTGAGTGTTGAGTGACGGAACTCAACGGCCCGCTTTGCCTCGCTACCAGAACGAGAAAATAAGAATTTTAAATATGTCGTTGAAGCCAGTCGTGGCGCAGTGGCACGAAGTGTGACTGTAACACCGACTGGTTGTGGGTTCGATCCCCACTCAAGGAGATGAAATATTTACTTAAATGTATATTTCCATTTCTTCGCTCTGGTGTCGAGGCAAAGCGCGGCGTTGAGTTTTGCCACTCAACACGCAATGTCCAGAATCCGGCAGAAAGTGGGGAACGGAGTGTCTTAACACTAGGTTCCCTCTGCCTACCCTGCTGTGTGCAGGATACAGCGTGAAGCTGAAAAAAAAATATGTCATTCCCCCAAATGGGAATGAAATCCACAACCGTCACGTTTACAGTCGCAAGGTAGTACCTCTACGTCATAGCCACTGCGCCATGACGACCTCATTTTTATATTTTTAATATAACTAATATTTTATATTTTAAATTAAAATTGTATATTATGGTAATATTCATAATACATTTTACAATTTAATAGAAAAACGCCTCACTTGTTTCATATTTCAACACGCAAGGGTGTGCTATTAAAATAGGTCACCTATACTGTTTTAGTAATTAATACGGCGCCCTCTCATAATCAATATCTAGGTATATTTAGTTTTTAATCTTTTTCATTTTAATATAAGCTTCTTTGTTCTTTTTATAAAAAAAACTTTTTCTTTGTTTATAAAAAAATATGTGGGGCGTGCATGCTAATAAAGAAATATTTTTTAATTCAAATATCGTTTACTTTTTTGCCCGATTTGCTACAAATAACACCTAGTCTACTTTTGACGTCTTAGAGGAGCCCATGGAGGCGTATTTTTTAACTAAGCTGGAAAAGAATAAATATTTGTTTTAGCTTACCGCTATATTCTGCACACACCAGGGTCGGCAGACAGAACCTAGTGATAAATAATTTCTATTTACAATCGTACGCTTACGTCTCTGCGCCACGACTGGTCTAAAGATGATCTCATATAAATTATGACATAATAACACTTATAGTGTACAAAACACACAAGGGCATCTCAGAAACACGATCGCAGCTGTACTTCATACATAGGTAGCTAACTTTATTACGTTGACAAGCCTACATTGGCTGTTAACACCCAGAACATTTCTCTAGATAAGATTACGAAAGGAGGAAAAAAGCGAGATAGTTGATAAGTAGTTTCCAAGTTAGCCTAATAGAAATAGATTCTATTTAAAACTTGAGTGTGTTGCCTCGTCAATTTCTATTGCAAAAGTCCTTGGAGCATCCTATAGGTTTTTATTATGCGGCAAATTTCTTATAAAATTCACCAAAAATGATACATAAAAGCTCGAATCTCTTGATTCCGTTCGATTAGAGCGAGCCTTTTGTTTATTTTTTTTAATACAGAACTCTAAAAATGAAAATAAATGACTACTCCGACAGCGGTTCAAATCCACAACCGCCATCTACAGTTAGATGCTGGGCTGTCCCACTGCGCCACGTTGGCCTCATTACTATTTTTCAATTTCTACTATTTTAAATAATCTTTAAAAATTTTTTTGAAAATCTGAAATAAAATAACGAGAAAACTTTTTGAAAAGTCCATTATCCTTATTTTTAACAACTCCTAATCTAACTTAATCTACTTATAATTTTTAACTGAATCTAATAGATTTTCTTAATGTGAAAAATTAAATTTACAAACTTTATACTTAAATATAATGTTCAAAGTTAGTACAGTTCGTTGACAACTTTCTCTTTTAAAGCAATTTCGTTTAAACAGAAGCTAAGATATTATAAAAAACGTTAAAATATCTATCTAAATCATTTTACATAATTAAGTTCGGCCATGTTTAATTGATCATTGGTTATAGATTTCAACAAAGGAAACTCCTGTACAGTAAGTAAAGATGTTACTGGTATATACTTGTATATAGCCTCCCACAATTTCCTCTGCATTAACTATAAGAGGTAACCCAGTCCCGTACGACGGGTCCGAGGCCATCGTGGCGCAATGGTATAAGCGTGTAGACGCGACGGTTGTGTGTTCGATAATACCCACTCGGAAGGAAGGGAAGGAATTATTTATTTATTTATTTAATACTTTATTACACCAACTTAATAATAAAAATATATATAGAAAACAATGGAAAAGTATGGTGTAAAGGCGTAGGTGTATTTATTAATATTTTCTCGTTTTCGCTCTGGTAAAAAGTCAAATCGTGGCCTTGAGTCCCGCCATTGAATACGCAATGCCTCTAAAATTCGGTGGTGAATGGAGAACGGAATGTCTTAACGCTAAGTTCCCACGTTCTCTCTACTCACCCTACTATATACGGAATACAGCGTATGCTTGTACAAGCTCTTGTTGTTTACAAATTTTTTCATTGTCAATTCGTTCTCCTTTCACTCCTTTCCCCATTCTCCGCAAAATAATGGAAGCATCGCATATTGAATGGCGGAGCACAACGCCGCACTTTGCCTCGACACCAGAGCAAAGAAATTAAAATATTAAATATTTCGGTTCCTCGAGTGAGGACCCACAACCACTTGCCTTTACAGTCACACACTTGTGCCAATGCGCCAAGGCTTGGCTTCATCAATATGACATTCGAGTAAAACTACTTGACGTTGAAATACCAACGAAAAATCTTAAAAAAACCATCCTCAACTAATAAACGCTAACGATATATTAGTTAACTAAAAATAAAAAAATAGTCATTCAAATCAACATCAAATATCTACTAATAGAACAATATAGCGAAAATTTAAGTGACAGAATGTATTAAATGTAGTAATTAAAATTTTAATTAAAATATTTCTTTACTCCAGTCTTAAATCAAAGGCTTATGTTAAGAAAATATTTTCATTTAAGCCTGAATAAACGAATGCCGGACTTCTTGGCATAGCTGCTTACAAAATTTTAATCTTCTAAACTTTAACACTATATTGTATATAGTTGTTTACAGCTGCTATATTTGTTTTTATAATAGACCTAGTGTTAAAATACTTCGTTCTCATTAAGATACTTCCGTTTATAATTAATACTTTTTTCAATTGACCACAGTGGCTAACCTCCAAATAATATGTATATAGGAATACTTAATAAAATATAACTACAGACTTACAACTGTTCGTACACTGAAAAATCCAATATTCGACAGAATTTATCGTCTTTCAGTAGAATTTTCTGTGTAGAGTGTGAACTATAATTTATTCCATATTTTACGTAGGCACTTTATGAAGTAACGAATACTCCGTCAGCAACGTGTTACGATAACAGTAAAGGGAACTTGTTTCTTTTTATTTTTCCTCTATTAGCATAATCAGTTCGAAGGTTGGCTAGCTTTAATTATGTACAAAAATGTTACTTTTACAAATCAAAATATATGATTATCTTTATTTTAATGAGATTCGATTTATTTCAAATAAGCCCCTGATGTCTTCTCTACTCCAGCGTTTGATTGTAATGGTTTTGGGTTCTATCTAGACCGGAGGACTGAATTTGTAGACTGTTTTAACTCAACAAAACATTTGTTTCATCAAAATTGGTTGATTAATTTATGAACTCATGGCATGAGTTTACCTGAAAATGTATAGCAATCCATACTCATAAAACAAATTCGAAAGTAGCTTTGTCTGCCTCTCTGTCTGTGATGCAAACACGGCCAAACCGCTGATCTGATTGTGATAAAATTTCATACAGAGATACTTGAGGATCTTGGGATGAACATGGGGGCTTTATTATTTTTAATATTAAAAATGTCCTGTAGTTACTTTTAGGCCAGTCGTGGCGCAGGGGCAGTGTGACTGTGACGCGACTGGTTGTGGGTTTGATCCCCACTCAAGGAAATAATTTGTTTAAAAAAAAATTAAATCATTTCCTTGATTGATGATTTTTTTTATGTTATATTTCAATTTTTTCGCTCTGGTAACGAGGCAAAACGTGGCGTTGAGTTCTGTCACTCAACACGCAATGTCTCCTGGATACGGCGTCTGGAACAGAGTGTCTTAACACTAATTTTCCTCTGCCTAACCTGATGTGTACGAGATAAAGAGTGAAGATAGTAGTTATTTTGATTACTTAGGCTTATATTTTCTTACTAATCCTATCAAAAACTGAAAAAAATGTCATATATATATTTAACAAATATTCGTATAGTTCAAGCGGGCGAAGCCGCGCGGATCTGCTAGTTCGTATATAAAATCAGATTTCCACGTGTCAAGTGCCAGATGACACTGTATACAATATCCGTTATGAAAGATACGATCAAAGCCTTCGAGTATTTTATTCATCCATTTTTTTTCTTTTAATGAATCTTCATAAACCTGTCTTGATGAAATGAAAACTGATTTATTGGTTACTTTTTAATAAAAAAATATGTGCCCATTTAAATATTTTTTGCAAGATGGATAGACAAAATTCAGAGCTAAAATTTGTATAAAAATTGTTTCTATACTAAATATTTATCAAACTTACATTATATACATAATTTATCATTTAATATTTTTTTTGCTTTACACTATATCCTGCACACAGCAGAGGCAGAGGAAACCTAGTATTAAGATATTCCGTTCCCCATTTTCCGCAGATTTTTGAAGGCATTGATTGCGTCTTGAGTGGGGAAACTCAACGTCGCACGTTGCCTCAACACCAGAGCGAAGAAAATACAAATATAAAATATTTCATTTCTTCGAATGGGAATCAAACTCAAAACCTGTCACGCTTTATGACCCTGCCTTACGACTGGCCTCAATATAACTTTACATTTAATATAACTTACATATGTGTAATATATGTATAATTCAATCCAAACACGTCGGAAACTCAGAACTACGTCGTGAGCACTCTTCAGGGGGCACTCAACTCATGTGCTTTTCAATAGTTGAGCCCACTCTTAATGTTGACTCAAGTTAGTGGTAAAGGTGGGTTTAAATTATCAACTATGTACGGTTTCTAGAAGTTAATTTTATAATATTTTGTGCTAAAACCTTCCGTTCCTCACTTTATAAATACATCAATACATCGAAATTAAATATACCATTTCTGCTTAATTTGTTCAGTTTCCACCTTATAGTTAATTTAACTGAAATCGTTAGGTATTTGGGATTTTTTGAAAAAAGTAGAGGGAACCTGGGAACCTGGTTGAGTGGCGAAACTAAACGTCGTGATTTGCTTTATAACGAGAGCGAGTATGAAAATATTAAAAATATTAAAAAATCCCGTCGCGTTTACATTCGTACATTTATACCACGACCAGTGTCTATGTAAATAAACAAATTGCGGTCTAACAATAAAATATTTGCTATAAAATTATTAAAATTTATCTATGACTATGCATAGACTCAAGACTCAAGGGTTGGTTAGGGCTAAACTACCCTTGCCACTTACAACCTGCCTATATCAATGGGATTCGAGTAGTGTACTGGTTTTCAATAGCAGTCCCCTTCGTGCGTTTGAGATAATTAATTATTTTGGAGTAATGTTCATTGAGTATTATATAATTTCGCTTTTGTGAATGAAAATAAAGCTCTTTAATAGGAATATATACAGGGTGTAATGCGATCGACAGATCAACGGTAGTCTATGAAATGGTGGCAATAAATGCCTAAAGGTAAATAATGCACTGATGGGCGGAATTTTACAAGGAGGTATATGAATTTGATGAATCTTAAGTATTGGCGAAACGCTGAGTCTTGATGAAGCTGATGACGATTTTAATATAAAAGAAGTTGAGATTGCAATATAAGGTCTGAAATGTGGTAAGGCAGCGTGAGGAGATGGAGTTACTGCCGAGATAATCAAGTGGGCGGTATTCTGATTTTTGTGCAATTTATGCTGGAAATCAGGGGAGATAGACGATTGGTAACCCCAGAGATTGGCGAGGTGCAGTCTTCGTGCCTTTGTATAAGGGCAAAGATTAAGAGATAGACTGCGCAAGCCATAGGGTTATCAGACTAATTAGTATGAATAGTAAAGTTTATGCTAAAATATTACCGCGAAGAATGCAAGAGAGATCCGAACAGCTATTGTGGGAGGCTCAAAGAGGCTTTAGACCTAAATACGGTGTATGAATCAAATCTCTCTGCATGATCATGTAAAAATTCTTAGCCGTTAATAAAAAAGTTTCCGTGCTTTTGTGGACTTGGAAAAGGCGTTTGACAGAGTTGTGAGAACAAAATTATGGGAGATAGTACTCCAGTACAATATGAGCGGACCTATTATAAACGTCAAACGTCAGCACAGCTGCACGTTTCACCGTACACAATTGTAGTACCGACGCTGTTGTACGGCAGCGAAACATAGGTACTACAGAAGAAATTAACATGTTGTCATTGAGATAGTCTTATGAAACTCTCAGAGTTTATTTTACACAAATACTAATAGTTTTTTTTTAATTATTTCTGGAAAAAAATCACCAGTAATATTTTCCGCTACAGCCGAAATATGAGCAAATAAACTACGATCGAAGACCAAACAGTCAGACTGTATTTGCCAATTTTGTTCAAGAACTAAGTTTTTTCCAAATAATCACAAATTCTCTAATATGTGCTGAACCACTGACAATCGCTAAACATATTACATATATTTTTCATATATTTTTGACAAAATGTTTTTAGAATATTGTTACAATCTTAAAACAGTCAGTTGTAAAATGCCACAATTGATAACAAGCAAATATTTTTTTCAGTTTTACGCTGTATCAAATATAAACACTATTATATATAGATAAAACTAACTTAAAACTTAAACTCCGCTTATAACTGACTCCCCGCTCTACTCAATAAAATATTTAGATAAATTATTTAAATAATAATTTTAATATTTTAGTACGGCTCGTGATACGTCTAATATAGTCAGAACCCTTCCGTAGTGATCGTAAGTAATCCAAGATCTTTTAAAGATTCAGAGGTAACAGTATTAATATGAAATGTACCACAAATTTAATATAAGTACAAATAAAATATATTATGATAAATAACATGTCGTCGTCTGTCCGTTTTAATCTCCCGGGACATCGAATCGTCGATTCGATGACGTCCTATCTTCCTCTCTACTATAACTGTGTTGAATCTTTAGTTATAATAAAAGGAAAAAAACGTAAGGGCACCACCCCACCGTGAATTCCTACCAGACCGTGGTTGCAGCAGTCTTTATTGAACTCTTTGGGACGTTTGTGTGATCTTTCTGAACGTACTGGTTACGCTTGTTTATATTAATATTGTTTTAGAATGGTGATTCGTGACGTTGATCGATTTGTGAGATCAATATAAGTAGTTGGATCGAACGCACTATCGCAAGGCGGCCGATATGTTAAATAAACGCGCGGCAGACACCTCACAGTCGTATCTCATTTGTTTTCTACATTAAGAGAAGTTGTTAGACTCATAGGCGGACACTACTACATACACCGGAGTTCCAGGACATAAAATAGCACCACTCACCTACTCATCATACAACGAGTTATAGAACAACTGTAGAAACTGTTTTACATAGATGTATGTCCAATACCATACAAGCATCGCTTATGCATCGTAAGCGCACCGAGACTACGTCGATCGCAGTTTAACAATAAAAGGCCATAGCAATTCACCTAGCCAAGCATATTAGTAACAGCGAAGCCAAGACTCCAATATCAGTTATTAGTAATACATAGGGTCAATGAACTCTGACAATCGTATAAATAGTTTATAATCAATATTTTGTTACTGTCTAATATCATTATGATAATTAATTAAATATCTTGACAGATTACCTTTATTGTAGGACATTAAATAGATCATATTATATAATATTTATAAATTGTAAATACGTATTTTGAAATAATAATTTTATAGCATATTATAAATAATACTATTATATTTATATTTCCTTTTATAGTAACATGTTAAATATTTACTAATATAATATATAGACATTACATTTATAAGTCACCAAATCTATTTACCTCTTATTTCACAATTCACATACAAGCATCTGACAAAGATGGCGGCAGGCATTCTGCGTGCATTAATATAATTGTAATTTTACATACCTTATAAAAATATATTCATGTATTTATTTCCATTTACTAAATAAATAATAATTATCTCTGGATATTGACGGCATTACGTGCATTAATATTACTCTTCTTTCTTTTAATAATAAGCTATTAAAAACTTACCGACAAAGTATTCCAAAACAAACAACCGTAAATACGGAATAAGCACTTATAACTTATCTTACCAGCCTCGACTTATACTTATATCACTATTATGTAATAGTGATATAAGTATAAGTCGAGGCTGGTACTAACTCACATGCCTTGTGCATATAAGATGTAACTAAATATATATTACTTATAAATTAAAACTTCTCTAAACATTTCGAATCACTATCCTTCACCAGACGCGTCCGCCATCTCCCTTTTCTTTCTTTCCTTTCTTCTTGACTTTGACATTGACAGTAGCTTATTCAGCCAACATGATATTTTACAATCATTAAAATATTAATTATGTTATTATTTATTTTAAACTATAACAACGACAAACAACGATTAAATATAGTTATTAAATTATTTTTAATAAATATATTTTATATCTGTGTATTTTACCTACCTTTAATATTACTTGTGAACGGAACGCGTAATTAAAGAATTGAATTAAACTATTATTTATAAGATTGTATTTATCTTAAGCTATATATTAAATAATATTATAAATTATATTCATAATATTTTTTTATACATGATTTCTTTTTAATTAATTTTATTATTTACCTACACAATTCAGTTCTGGTATGGATCGTTACAATCTCTTCACTTTCCGCTAAATTCTGAAGACATTGTGTGTTGCGAAACAAACAATTTCGTGTTCATTTAAAAAAGATGCATTTTTAGGGTTCCGTACCTTTTAAGGAAAAAAGGTTCTCTTTAAGATCACTTTGTTGTCCGTCCGTCTGTCTGTCTACCAAGATCCTTTATCTCAGGAACGATCGGAGATATTAAGTTAAAATTCAAAACATATACTCTTGATTCCCTGAAAAAACTGTATTTCTACATTTACCTAAAAAAAAGACATGGCCATTTATATAGCAAAACGCGTATTTCGACTTAAAGGGAATTAAAAATAATAGGGCACTTCTGGTTTACCTAGAATTATGAAATTTGGCGGCTAGCATCTACAGGTAGTACTAGTTCAGGAAAAAATAAAACTGAAAACCATAAATCCTACAAAAGAACATTCAGTGGGCGACCCTGACTCTACTTATATATTTGTAACATTCTTAAAATAAAACACTCATTAACTATGCGAGAAACCAAAGTGGTATCAGATATAGAATATGTAAGTACTAAATCAAGCTCACCTTTCAATACTGCTGACAAAAGGGACTTTCGTTGTAAAATATTATCATATTACTCTCTGGCTTTTGCTCTACGTATTTTCCTCAAACGAATGAATAAAGTGGTAATAATTGATGAATTATATAACAAAAAGGCGTGCGTGAGCCGCGCCCAGTTGTTTATTAATTAAAAACGTGACAACCGCAAAGTTTTAGCCCTTTTTGTGACATGGCCGAGTTGTGTCATCGGTGATGTAGAAAATATTTTTATATTTAAATTGTTTATTATAATTTTATGTGGTGTATATTATTATATGTGGTAATATTTTTAAGATAATCTAATGTCCTATTTAGTATTTTATACTCATTATAATTTTTGAAAATATTAAAATTTACGGAACCTATGCACGCACTTTTATTAGCTAACCCAAATAAAGTAATATTCATCTACTTCTGTACTGAATCAAGATGATAAATTAAATAAAATATTTTATTTTCATATCATATTCTAGTCCAAAAGTAAATTCAACTAATTCATTTTTAAAATTTATTTTAGTTTTGTTGTTCAAATCTTACAAATATACTACATATATATCAACCTGTAAGCTTGTTTACAGAAATCGCGTGTGGAGTAAGCTTTACTATGAAGTGCTTAGGCAAAGTAGGAAACCATAATATGTAGGTACAATGTAGCCTTAGGACATTTAATTATATTATATACATATTAAATCTACGTGCATAGGATTCAAATCTAAAACGAATTTTATTTAAAATTAAGGACATTCATTCACTCCCTACTTCCATAAATAGGATGTTTTACATTTTCGTCCTTTGATACACGAATGTAAAGGAACTAAAGTATAAACTAAGATCTAGGATGCTTTTTAAGATCAAATGTGGACGAACTGATGTGACTGCTGCTATAATATAAATCGTATTTAGACTAATATTTCTTGTAACGGAGGTTAATCACAGGGGCACAAGCGTGTGACTGTTAGCGCGACAGGTAGTGGGTTCGTCACCGTCACTTGAGAAAATGAAATATTTAATATTTTTAATGAAAAATTTTATAGTTATAATTTCATTTTTTTTTTGCTCTTGCGAGCTAAAGCGCGGCGTCGATATCCGCCACTCAACACGCAATACCTTCAGAATTCGGCGGAAAATGGGGAACGGAGTGTCTTAACACTAAGTTCTAAGAAGCTGAAAAAAAATTTAGTAAAGAAACAATTTTTACTCCAATTAAATTATAACATTATTATAATAATAACTTTCACTCACATTACAGTTAGAAAGAGTTTTATATCTTAATTTATACAGAACAAACTTTTTACAAAAAATCATAACCGACTTTTTATTTACAAAAATGTATAAATACATGATATTTATTGAATTAAAAAAAAAGCTATAAATCCTTACGATAGTGTAACATATAAGTAATATCCTATAAACGTTATGCACACATTTTTTGATGATGTATGATAAAATAATGCGTTAACCGTTTATCCTACCGACCAAAATGTCAGCGAGATGCCAAAAATATTTTAAAAAATTATACAGACTAAATTTTTACCTGTGACTTGACTATCTGGACCTATACATAAAGATATATAAAACTGACCTTCACGCTGTATCCCGTACACAGCAGGGTAGGCAGAGAGAGAGAGTTAAGTTACCTAGTGTTAAGACACTCCGTTCCCCACTTTCCGCTAAGTTCTTGAAGCATTGCATTTTGAGTAGCGGAACTCAACGCCGCGCTTTGCCTCGACAGCTGAGCGAAGAAATGAAAATGTAAATGAAAATATATATTTCTTTTCCTCGAGTAGGGATCGAACCCACACCCAGTCGATTTTAGTTACACTTTGTGCCCCTGCGCCACGACCGACGCTATGTTTAAATAAAGCCCAGGTGAAATATTATAAATAATTTAAGGCCGTCGTAGCGCAGGGGCACAAAATGTGTGATTAGTAGTAAACACGACGGTTGTGGGTTCAAATTCCAATCAGGGGATTTTTTTATTACCTCTCTCTGGTAAAAAGGCAAATCACGCCGTTGAGTTCCGCCACTTTACGCAATGCCTCGATAATCCGACGGAAAAAAGGGAAAAACGAAATTATAAAATATTACTATGAATGATTTTATTTAAATTTTCAACTTATCTATTATTATATAGAGTAGGCATACTTTTTTTATTTTACGTGTTAAATGTGCAGTGATAACGTCTTGTAAATATACATATATGTAGCAAATAAATTCGGCGTAAAGTGGTGAACGGAAGTTTCTTAATAGCAACGGAGTATTTTAACACCAGGTTACCAGGTTCCCTCTGCCTACCTTATTATGTAGGGGATTATGAGTAAAATTAAAAAAAAAACCTCTTTCGATTACCGACTATCGTTGCTAAGAACTATAAACAGAGCTTTATTCGATCGAGAGCTACGACATATATTATATTATGAAACACTTTGAAAACCGATGGCGGTAGCAGCAATAAGCTGACAATTTTATAACAGAAAATTCCTAGAAATAAAATTAAATATCGATTCTAATATTCAAAATCTATTAAAATTATGGCAAAAAATATTATAAAAACAGAAAATGATGAAAGTTAGCATTTCTTAAATTAAATTATATTCTATTCATAATATATTCAGTGGCCTTGCTTATCTCAAAAAGTGGTAATACGTAATGAAAATTAAGCCTCCGTTAAAGAGGATTTAAGTTGGAAGTTTTTACTATGACAAAGCAAGTGCGTGACATTATTAAAAAAAAAAGTAAATTACTTAACTGTCACGCTAAAAAGTCATAATACAACATATATTTTGTTATATTTCACAATAATGAACACGCAGTGTTTCCAGAGTATGGCGGAAAATAAGGAACACTCCGTTCCCTTAACACTAGGTTCCCTCTGTCTACCATGCTGTACGGGATACAGCGTGAAGCTAAATACTATAAGCACAGTATATTCTTTATTATACAATCCCAATTATAAAATGCAAGAATTTTCCAAAAAACCAAAAAAAAATATCAAACTGTAATAACTTAAGCCAGCTATCGATCTCTATACACAATGCAGGTAACCGTAGAAACGCTTGTAGACTTATCTCGCCCTCGTCATAAAAAAATCTATTGACCCACCGTAACTGACAAAGTGGGTAGGATTTGCTTCCATAAATATTACCCGTACCCAATATTTACCTGTAACCACCCATTGTTAAAGATTTCCCTTTCCCCGGACCATAATCCGTGTTCAGAATAAGATATGTGAAGGAATTTGCTATACTTTGTTATCATCTCACGTTTTGACCCGTACCTTATGTATATTTGAGATAATGTACAAAATTTTAATATATAATCTTGACGTGGGCTGCATAGGTCACCCTACCTGCCGACACGCCTGAAGCGTGAAAACGATTTTATTATACGCTAAAAGCTAAATCACATTTTATGTTATGTCTACATTCAGTATGTATAACGGATAACAATATTTACATTTATATATTATTTTTAGATTCACGCTGTATTCTACACATAGCATGGTAGAGAGAGGGAACTTGGGAACCTAGTGTTAATGACACTCCGTTCCCATAAAAATACTCAGAATTCTGGAGGCATTGCATGTTGAGTGGAGGAGCTTAACGCAGCGCTTTACCTCGTTACCAGAGCGAGAAAAAGAAAATATTAAATATTTCATTTCTTCTAGTGGGAATCGAACCCACATCCTGACGTGTTTACAGTTGCACGATTGTGCCCATGCGCCACGACTGATTTCAACTCAAAAGTAAGTGTAAAAGTAAGTAAAATTAATAATAAATTAATTTTATTACTAAGTAAAAAATAAAACAATACTCTATAAACATGCCAAACAAATACCAAATCAATTTCGCTGATTAAAATTGTATACTACATACAAAATAACTACTTAAAATAATCAAAATAAAGCACAACGTAATTAGGCTACGACCAAACATTACTACAAAACAGGCCCAATATGAAGTCATTAACTTGAAGCTTTATCTCTGTTGCTATTTATGTTAGTAATAAATTTACTGACCTAGATTATCCGAGTTCGTATAGGAAGGGCCAGGCATCAGTAACATTCCAAAAAAAAAGTAAATAGTATCCATTTTGCTTAAGTGCTAACGACGTCTGCACAATTTTTTCCGGTATAAAATTCACGATGCACTTTCGAAATGTAAAAGTAAGTAAAATTAATAATAAAAATTAAGAAATAAAAACAATTGTTATTTTTTTATAGTTCAATATATCTATAGTTCAATATATTTTAACTTTCTAATATATTCGTATAAATCGCTTGTAATTATTTAAATAATAATTAAAAACACATATTTATTGTAAAAATATAAAAAAAATTAATAGACTCCAATAACAAAAAAAAACTTTAAAACAAAACAAAAACAAAATAAATAATCAAATAAAAATAATATAACAGAATAAATAAAAAAAACTTATCAATTTTTAAAAACAATTAATCACCGCTCAGTTGTCATTCAGCCAATTTGGCTGAATGCGCGTGCGGCATATCTCAATTATCTGTCACGTGGCGCACCGCGTGGTTTTATTTATCTGTGGTCGGCGAGCGTGTGGCCACTCGCGCGCCAAACGTCCAACTGACGCGTTCGCCCTTCATTCACTGGTCAGAACTTCAGCGAACCCATCAATTTGGACTGACGTTTGAATGGATCCTTTTTCCCTGGTGAGCAATTAGTGGCTCTTGCTCCACTCCTAATTAATAAATATGGCTTAGAAGTTTTAAATGGCGGGCAAATTCTGTTTTCTTACAATTCATAGCGCAAACTATTTTAATTATATTGTGACTATTGTGAATTATGTCAAGAGCTAAGGCTTACTGGAAATAATTTGTTTTTATATTTTTAAGTTTAAGTAACTAAGTAATGACTTGTGCTTTGATTTTTAATAGCAATTAAAATTGTTTAGGTTTGAAATTAAATGTTGATTTAATAATCAAAAGATGTATTCACACATAAATTATAATATGTTAACGTAAAACGTAGATTTTACATTATTATTAATATTTAACATCAAATAAATAAATAATATTTCAGTATTTACTTAGTAATTCATACGCTATCAACGAAACCGTATTTCGAGCTTAATTTGTTTTAATTACATATGTTTATTTACCGCATGGATAAATAACAAAAATAAATATACACTATACCCGGTACGTAGGTATTCCTTGTGGTCGCGTAAAAGGTCAAACCGCAGTCAAATAGTTTGGAACAACAAATGATATCCGGGTGAAATGACGTAATAATATGGCACGAGTTCCGGAATTTCTTTTGCATAACAAATTTGATAAATGATGTCAAACGAGATGGCGGCAAATAAACTAGCACATAAAAAAGGCATTTGCCTTCGTTACTATGTTCCGAATCATTGTTTTCTTTTTATCTTGAAAATTTACTGGTAATATCTTTTCTTTTCGCAATCATCTTATATTTCGGACTAATGGGCGTATTTCTTATGTGTAAATAATATAATATATAACCAATTGCACATACATTTTCTATGTATCTACATATTATATAAAATTATTAATATATTAAATTATTCTGTCCAGATGGTAGTTAATTTATATTTGGCAAAGTACCACCTAAACTTTTCATTCTATTTGTTTAGTACTAAAATTAAGTAAACTTTGCTCCTAATTTGGCAGCCAGACGAACTGTAATTGAGTACTACTTTCACTGACTTACAAAGTTTTTACTAGTAAATACGCGGGACATTTTCTCATTTTTGTTGGCGTAAAGCTCTATTCCGCATTATAGCAGAGTAGGCAGAGAAAATGTAGTGTTAAGACACTTTGTTTAATACTTTTGGTCCAAATTCGAAAAGTAGTTTTGAGTGGGGAAACTTAACGTCGTATTTTATCTTAACAGAACGAGAAAATGAATTGGGAACTGGAGAGGTTACTAATAAAGCGCTGTACTCCCCTTTCTGTCGGTGAAGCGTCAAATGAATTAATAAGATAGTTTGACTATCTAAATTTAGCTTTACGTTATTTCCTACACGTAGTACTAAAGGCATCGGGAACCTGGAAACCTATCGTTTAGATCTACGTTTCCATTAAGACGCTTCCGTTCCCCACTTACCGTCAAAGACAGAAATCATCGCCACGCTTTATCTTAGCAGAGCGATAAATTAAAACAATTCATACATACATTAGGAATTGAACCCACTATCGTCTCCTGTTCTACTGCGCTATTATGACCGTTATACTATTACTGCCTCCACTTTACAAAATGCTTTTTGCTTAAGAACAGAGAGCATTTAATAATAACTCGATTCTTCATTCTCTCTGCATATTTAAGCAAGTAAGTATATAAACTCAATCTTGCATAAATCATCACAAGTTAAACTATTAAATTGGTAAAAATTCATCAAAATGTAATTAAACTCAACTTCTTAAGAAAAAAAAATTGTAATTCTTTTTATTTTAAATATATTACAGACGTTGAGTTCCGCCACTTGACGCTTGAATTCGGATAGAAGATCAGAGTATCTAATAACTAGTCTTTCTTGCTACCTTACCATTCAAGATATAAATAAAATAAATCAGCTTCACGCTGTATCCCGCAAACAGCAGGGTAGGCAGAGGGAACCTAGTGTTAAGACACTCCGTTCTCCACTTTCTGTCGAATTCTGGAATCATTGCATGTTGAATGGTAGAACTCAACTTTGCCTCGAGACCAGAGCGGAGAAATGGAAATATAAATTTAAGTAAATATTTCATCTCCTCGAGTGGGGATTGAATGGGTTCAATCCCATGGGTTCAATCACCAGTCGGTTTTACAGTCACACTTTGTGCCCCTGCGCCACGATTGGCCTCAAATATTCAAGATACATCCATTTAAAAAAACAGGTCAAGTGCGACCCAGACTCTCCCACTCAGGTTTCTCTATCAATTTCAAAATTATAGGACATCTGGAAGTACAATTTAAAAAAAATTACAAGCTGCGATACGAGCGTATCTCTCATTTTATATTTTTAATTATTTTTTCCAGTACGGGATTTGATTGGGTGGCAATTTTCATACAAAATACAGCAAATACGCATAAGCAAGCAAGAGCGATCTTTTGCATTTATATAGAATATTTTGTTTCTGTGCTCCAAGGAATCGTAGACCTGGATATTTGATATTAATTTCAGTTTGATCTTTAGATAAATCTATCTATATATCTGAACGTCCGTTTGTCAAGACCGGATAAATACATTTATTTGTTGTCCAATAAAGACTATAATATCAGACGCTTCTTTTTAACTTAAATTAAAAAAATACATGAGTTATTTTACATAAAATTAATAACACTTTTTTTTAAATAGCTCATGTATTAAAAAATAGTATTTTTTTGTGAAATTGTACCTATATTGAGGCCATCGTGGCCTACGGATGTGACGGTAACGTGACGGTTGGAAATTCGATCCCCACTCGAGGAAAAGGTGAAAGAAGTGTCTTAACACTAGGTTCCCTCTGCCTACCTTGCTGTATGTGAGATACAGTGTGAAGCTGATTTTATTTGATTTCGTATTATACATTTTATTCAAAAACTACATAATAATAAATTAATGTAACTAACATTTTTTTATAAAATAATTCATTTATTTTGAGTAAAAGAAAACATACATACAATACATATACAATAATACATAATGGCTAACACAGAAAAGTTTTGTGAAATTGAAAATTGAAACTTGATAAATTGTAATAGACCCACTAGTGAATAAAATATGCCATAACTTGTTCTGTCTTAGGACGACTGTATTTTACTGTTTCAACTAGCTTCCATTAATATCTCGGAAACTGCCGGCGGCTTTTCCCACTCACCTCTTAAATTAATTTAATTGAAAATTGAACTTCTGTAGCAATATTTTCTTCAGACAAGTGGCAGCGGCTATTTTGTAATATTGTTAGATTTTTTTTTAAAGAGATGAAGAAAGGACGGAATGCAAGATCAGTGTAAATAGTAAGATATTAGAACAAGTGAATGAAGTGGTATATTTGGGAAGTATGTTCAGTAGAGATGGAAGATACGAGAGGGATGTGGAAAGGCGTATTGCTGCCGGTAACAGAGTTAACGGAGCCTTAGCTGCATTGATGAGACGGCGAAACGTCAGCACAGCTGCGCGTTTGGCCGTACACAATGCAATTTTGGTACCGACTCTGTTATACGGCANCATTTTTTTTTTTTTTTTT
>JAAIXJ010000372.1:77305-125106 GCA_013403705.1 Heliconius hermathena | reverse complement strand
ACACAGATGTGTATAAGAGACTGATATATGAAACATTCTAACTAAAAGAGGAAAAAATAAAACCATATACCTTGAATTGGATCCCTGCGATCCTTACGCGTTTATTTAAAAATGCATAAAATTTTACTCAAAATCAAGCACTCATCGTAACTCAACAACTGGTTCTCATATATCAGTGGTGACAAGTGACACGTGTGCAGATTAGTGCTGCCACTACTCAAAAAAAATCTACCAAAATTTCTTTTTAAAATAGCTCTGTTAACACATATTTTCAAAGGTGCCCCTGTTCTAAGCTACCCCCCTCTCCCCTATATAAATATAATATATATAAACAAAAAACCTTGAGGCCAGTCGTGGGGCAGGGGCACGGAATATGACTGTAAAATCGACAGGTTGTAGGTTCGATCCCCACTCGAACAGATAAAATATTTACTTACATTTATATTTTCATTTCTTCGCTCTGGTGTAGAGGCAAAGTGCGGCGTTGAGTTCCGCCACTCAACACGCAATGCCTCCAGAACTCGGCGGAAAGTGGGGAACGGTGTGTCTTAACACTAGGTTAGCTTCCTCTGCCTACCCTGCTGTGTACAGGATACAGCGTGAAGCTGATTTTTATTTATCTATTTCATTTTACACATCATCATATATTTGTATATACATTTATTTATATATGTAAATATATGTATATTGCTTGTTTTCATATCTTATGTAACTTCATTTGTGCAATAAAGACCTATTCTACTCCATTTAATTCCATTCCGTTCTACAGGGATAGAAGCCACGATCACCAAATTCAAATTCAAATTTAAAATATTCTTTATTCCAATAGACTCTTATAAGCACTTTTGAATCGCCGAATGAACATATAAACAAAAAAAAAGCTACCACCGGTTCGGGAGGTTCTGCTGAGAAGAACCAGCAAGAAACTCAACAGTTGCTCTTTTCAAAGTCAATGGCATAATATATAATTTTATTACATTAACTGGCAGCTATCCTGCATAGCATTCAATAGATATTAATTCCATACAGCATCAGACTTACACCCAGATGCTATCTCAGTGTGCAAGACATAAGAAATAAATATAAATCAATTTAATTTTTTTTCAAACAGAATACCTAATTAAGTTGAAAGGATAAATAAACTGAATATGAATTAGAAACATTATATTAAACCAGCATTTCAGATTAAAATGTAATGTAAACCTCTGATACAGTAATTTCGAAGCTCTAAATCGGTCGTTAGACGAATGCAGCTGTGCTCATGTTGCATAGAAATATGGATTTAACTAATCTAGTTAACTGAGATATTCTCAGATATTTTACTTTAACTGCTATCAGTTAAAGAATGAGATTATTCTAAATACATTTAGAATTATTGGGTAGCTTTTCAAGACCAATATCGTTTAGTAAGTACTGCTGGTGTAAAAATATGTTTAAGTAAAAAAAACAGCTTCGTGATATATCCCGCATATGACACGGGAGACGGAGCGTAGTGCTAAGACACTCCGCTCCTTACTTTCTACCGATTTCTGACATTGCGTGTTGAGTGGACGGAACACAACGCCGCGTTTTTTGCCTCGACACCAGAGTGAAGAAATGAAAATATTAAATATTTTCTTTCCTCGAGTGGGAATTGAACTCACAACCTGTCGCATTTACAATCGCACGCTTGTGCCTCTGCGCCACGATTGTATTTTCCTATACTGTTTTACTTATCTGTAATATGCCGTAACAAGTATACTAAAGTAAAATTGTTCTTAAATAGGAAGCCTTGTTTGTAAGTAAAATGTATAAAATACGGCAAACATTTCCTTTGAGGTAATTTGCTATATCGAGCTGGAGCAGTGAAGGCGAGTGTTAGTGCATTGTAAAGGGGCCCTGAAGCCTACACCTCTGTGAGCTCAAAAGTATTGATATTTGTATTGGAATCTTTAACAAAATGTACATAATCTTCCTTTTTCTTCTTCTACATTCTTTCTTTTTCTATGTTCTTCAGTTTTTTCAATACAAAGATTGTATAGATTTTTATTTAAGAAATTTATTTTATGAGGGTAAAAAATTAACGGGGCAGGGAGTGTAGTTACAATTTGATACAATATAATGATAAGGAAATATTTTTTTTACGTAAAAGTCGGGAGTTTCGCCCCTCGCTCCGCTACCCAACCCCTGCTCGCTTTACTCTCTGTAGATTGTAACAAAAATAAAAGGACAACGATTTTACTCGTACACTATATTTTCCATTTCACACTGCTATAAAAGTTTTCTTAAGTTTTTTAAATTAAAAAGTCAAGTATATCTTTTTTCAAAATCGCTTTAAGTTTTAAAATTTGGGGTTTTTTTTTTTGGATAACTCAAAAATTTCCTTTTTGACATAACTATAATATGACCAGTTTGAGCGTTCATCTGTCAAGACAAAAGTCCAACACAATGTATAAATTGATAAAACAATTTTTTTTTAATAATCACGTTCTTGTTGACAATTAACTCGCACTTGGCATATTTTTATATATAACAATGAAATATATATTAACGAAGATTCGCAGGAACATAAATAACAAAATTACAGATAATATAAAAGTTATTAAACATATCAAGCTTCAATTTCTTTTCAAATGTGTAGTAAAAAGAAGAAGTCGAACAAAAACAAATAAAGCTATATATTATATTTACATATACATGGATGTTTTTAGATATGCGGCTTAAAATCAGCCTTTGAAACTAAAAAAATTTAGTATATTGTAGTTTTCAAAACAGTTCTCTTTTGCTCCAAGTAGTTTAATACACAAAATGTGACTGTAAACGTGACTGGTAGGTATATTTTTATTTCTTCGCTCTGGTATCAAGGCGCAGCGCGGCGTTGAGTTACGCAAAACCTCGAAAAATTAGATGGAAAATGAGGTGGAGAACGGTGGAGGATACAGCGTAAAGCTGATTTGATTGTATTATAGTACATTTAGTTCCAATTACTTTAATACTATTTCAAAAATAATATAACTTTATATAATATATAGAATATATACTATATAGAATGTGTAAAAATGTTATATTTTACGATAGGATCCTATTAAATGATGCTTGTTTTATATATATTAGTATGCATATAAAACTACTGGAGCGTAGTTTAATTAACCTCATTTGTGATATGAAGTACACTGGAAAATGGATACCACAATTTGTTTACGTCTTTCTAAATAATTTATAAACGTAACTGACGTTTATAAATTATACTTTCAGTGTTGTTCTAGTGTCCGCTTCTCGCTGTCCGGCATATCTCACACTATGCCTACTCAGAGGGAACCTAGTCTTAAGACGCCCTGTTCCTCACTTTTCTTATCTATTTTTTTTGAGAAAAAATCACTCAAATAAACAACATTTGATATATGTGAACAATATTTGATAGTGATTAACTATGTTTATTTGATGTACGTTATGTAAACAAAAAAATATTAAAAAACAACAAAACTCCGACTGCATAAAACTGAAAAGAAAAAAACAAGCCCAATTGTTTATTAGGACTAACAGTTCTACCACTTAACACGCAATGCCTCCAGAATTCAGCGGAAAGTGGAGAACGGAAGTGTCATAACACTAGGTTCCCAGGTTCCTTCTGCCTTCCTTCTTTCCGTTCCTTCTGCCTACCCTGCTATGTCACACAGCGCGAATCTAAAAAAAGAAAGCCTACTTATTTATGAAATGATATTAAATAACTATATATTAAACTTCGACCTTGTATTTCTATACAAGTTACCCTATCTTAGGTTTTAATTACAATTGCTCAGCGAACTACTAAATTAATTTTATAAAATACTCCATTTCTCACAGTAACCCGCCGTTTGGCGGACGCTAATTGCATTCGTTATGCTTGCTTAAAGAACTGAGTAAATACTCCTTTGTGGTACTCTGTGTTGACTAAAAAACCAGAACTAAGAACTGCATGCTCTCTAGAAATTCACTTGGAAAATGGGAGCGCAATATAGAAAAGAATTATTTTTAGAAATTACATAAATTATTCTACACGTTTTTTCCACATATATTTTTTGTGACCTAAAATGTTTTTTTGGACTAGCAACCCTTGCAGCTTGTGAGTTCTCACGAGTTAAATATTAAATAATTCTTTAAGTTTTCACATTTGGCACGAATTTTGTAATATTATTAAAAAATATTAACTGGTTCATATTATTATGAAATAGTTTTAATATTACGTGACTTTATTGTTATTTTTAGAGGCAAGTCGTGGCGCAGGGGCACAAAGTGTGACTATAAAGTCGACTGGTTGTGGATTGACTCGAGTAAATGAAAAATTTATTTGCATTTATATTTTCATTTCTTCGCTCTGGTGCCGAGGCAAAGCGCGGCGTTGAGTTCCGCCAATCAACATGCAATGCCTCCAGAACTCAGTGGAAAGTGGGGACCGGTGTATCTTAACACTAGGTTCTCTCTGCCTACCCTGCTGTATGCGGTATACAGCGTGAAGCTGATTTAATTTTTTTAACTATTATTTTTCTTTATTTTGCTTCATTATTGTCTTTATCTTATCCTACTAAAATTATAAATAATATTATTATAAGTTTGTGTTGAAACTACTATATATGTATATCAGAGTAACAACACATAGGCCACAATTCACGTAAAGAAGCATTTTTTCGCTGTATATTTTTACGAATAAAAGATATAAGAGCGGTTGAGGCGGCATAAGTGTAAACGCGACTGGTCATGGGTTCGATCCCCAGTCGAGTAAATGACATATTTATTTAAATTTTTATTTTTATTTGTTCACTCCGGTGTCAAGGCAAAACGCAGCGTTGAGTTCCGCCACTCAACACGCAATGTCTCCAGAAATCGGCGAAAAATGAAACTATGTATTTTTATTATTTTTTTTTCAAAACATATAATATAATTAAATATAAAAAATAATAAAAGGATACAATTAAAAGAATGCTCAATAAAAAGAAAAGTCAATATTTGCATTAAGAAATTCATTTCTTCTAACACTGTGCAAAGGCTATTGTTACTTAATTCAAAGCTAACAAAAAATCCTTTGAAGTTTTTATATAAATCTTTTTTGTAACACCTATTAAGATCAACAGTGAAAGGACGACGAAGGATTTCTTTGGTAAATTTTTGAAATGTACACTCGAGTTACTTTGTAAGATTCTAATACGATATCTGATAAGTTTTTTTTTTAACATATATAATATTATATAATATATATTTTATGCTTTATAATTTCTCTACAAATGGAAAGGTTAGAAGATAACTCGAAGTGATTGCGCATCCAGTTGGCGGAATTTAACGCCACACTTAATTTTATAGCAGGCTAAGCACAATGGGGTGCTGCGTCCAATTTTCAAGACGTTGCGTGTTAAGTGGCGGAACTCAACTCCGTGTTTGGTCTCGTTGCCAGACAGATGAAATTAAAATATTTTTGAACGATTTGGAATCGTGGGCTACGTTTTTTGGTACTAACGTAACTTTAAAATGAGCTATGCTGCTGCGCTACCTGGGCTAGAGCTGGAGCAAGATGTAGAGGCCGTCATCGTAGCTGGAACAAAGTATTAAAAATAATTTAAATGTTAAAAAACTGTTTTCCGCCGAATTCTGTGGGCATTGCGTTTTGAGTGCCGGATCTCAACGCCGTGCATTCTCCTCCTCCTTTGAAATGAAATAAAAATATAAAATATTTCAATTCCTCGAA
The DNA here is from genome assembly GCA_013403705.1 of Heliconius hermathena. Taxonomy (NCBI): domain Eukaryota; kingdom Metazoa; phylum Arthropoda; class Insecta; order Lepidoptera; family Nymphalidae; genus Heliconius; species Heliconius hermathena. The sequence goes on along the minus strand of JAAIXJ010000372.1, from coordinate 119,411 downwards.
AGGAATCGAACCACACGCTTGTGCCTCTACGCCACGACTGGACTTACTACTTGTATGTGTCTTTTATAATGATAACTATAGACTAATACTTATTTAGAAAACGTACTAAAATTTTGTACGTAGCGGGACTCGAACCCGCGCCTCCTGAAAACCGACCAGGTTCGAGTCCCGCTACGTTCAAATTTTTATACATTTTCTAAATAAATATTTTTCTTTCCTAAGTGCGCAAAAACACTTTAAAAAAACTATAAACTAGTTGAGATCATTATAAAACTCATTACTCAATAAACCTGCACACACTCAATAATCTAATGAATCATATTGCGCAATATAATATAAAGTAAATTTAATGCTACCATTTCACTAATTACGAATAGCGCTATATTTGTGATTAGTAGCTTTTAATTTATTATATCAATTTAATTTATCTAATCAGCTTCACACTGTATCTCGCACGCAGCAGAGTAAGCAGAGGGAACCTAGTATTGAGACACTCCGTTCCCCATTTTCTGCCGAATTCTGGAGGCATTGCGTGTTGAGTGTTGTAGAGCAGAACTCAACGCCGCACTTTGCCTCGACACCAGAGCGAAGAAATGGAAATATAAATTTAAGTAAATATTTCATCTCCTCGAGTGGGGATCGAATCCACAACCAGTCGGTTTTACAGTCACACCTCGTGCCGCTGCGCCACGACCGGCCTCACAAATAAAATATTTTCTTTAATTTTTATATTTTTTGTCAGCTTCAGGCTGTATCCCGCACATATGAGGGTAGGCAGAGGGAACATAGTGCTAGGTCACTATGCTCTACATTTTCTGCCGATTTCTGGAGATATCGCGATTTGAGGTGAAGTTTAATTTTTATATCATATTAAAATTTCTAGAACATACGGACGATATTATATTTATTTCGAATTTGGTTAGGTAGACAGAGAAGCTCAAACATCGATGGTGTGCGTTAATGTTCACTTAAACGTACACTAGGGTCTTAAATCCCTGGGAATGTTCTGAGCTCTTCACCCAATACTCAAGTAAATCCATGAAATCCTAAGTAGTTCCTTGTTTTGGCGCTATTCTAACCTATAGCTGAAAACAATAACTAATTTTAGAAATACCTACATATACTTTATTAAGAATTTATTATTAAAGATTAGTTTAGTATATAGTATTTAGTATAGAGGCCAGTCGTGGCGCAGCGGCACGATGTGTGACTGTAAGACCGACTAGTTGTGGGTTCGATTCCCACTCGAGGAGATGAAATATTTACTTAAATTTATATTTCCATTTCTTCGCTCTGGTGTCGAGGTTGAGCGCGGCGTTGAGTTCTGCCACTCAACACGCAATGCCTACAGAATTTGGCAGAAAGTGGGGAACGGAGTGTCTTAACACTAGGTTCCCTCTGCCTACCCTGCTGTGTGCGGGATACAGCGTGAAGCTGATTTGGTTTAGTATATTAAACTTAAGGGGGAAACTGAAGTATCTTAATAAGAAAGTAGTGTCTTAATACTAGGGTCCTAGGTTCCCTCTGCCTACCTGGCCATGTGCGGGGTACAGCTTGAAGCTAAAAAAAAGAAATATATTATTACACACACAAAAAACCACCATATAACTGTCATTATACTCGTATACTAACAAATAGTTCTACCATTCGTACCTCCTCCAACACTTTTTCATTTTACCTTAAATTATCGTCCATAGAAAAAACTTTCCTTGTTTTCTTTGCCTAAAGTCGTTTGTGAACGGAAGACAAACGATTTGCAAACTTTGCATCACCGTTCGCATCCCTTTAGTCCTATGTGGAGAAAGATTTATTTACATATATATTTTTTTGTAAATAACTTAATGTAACAGTCAAATGGAAATTCAAATATTTTTTAACCCAGTTTTGTTTTTCCGTTATCAATTCGACTGTATTTTTTTATGTTTGTCACCTCAGAACATTTAACTGAGTGAACCGATTTTGATGATTATTTTTTTTATTTGAATGCTGGTGCTTTGTCTAGTTATCACAGAAGAGGAAATTAAATAATTCGCATTCGGGGAACCCCTAGAACCCACAACTCTTGTGTTTAAGTTAACGCTGGCTGCTACGCCACGTTAGCTTATATACCTAAGTTATTATTATACCAAATATTAGACACAATAAATGTTGATAAAGTACTACATTTGTTGGTTTACTACTACACTACTTGAAATATTTTAGTTATAATTTTTTCAGCACTCCAGTGGTTTCCTAACATTTAGATTTTCTAACGCTATATAATACAGCAAATCATCATAGCCTAAATCATCGAACACGTTTTTCATCAAAAGAAAATAAAACTCATCCTTCTCTCTCTCTCTCTCTGCTCACCTCAAATCAAGTCTAATATTTAAAACAACCTCACCCGTACACAGAACCCACTGCCTCCGATAAAATATTATTACACTGTCACAAAACGTGATAAAAATATAAAGAAGAAAAAAACTTGAATAGATTTTTATTCATACAGATAGTGAAAGAATAAACGACGTATCCCATATTATTCTACTTGGAAAAAGGTCACGCCTGACCTTATATTGATGGATAACTCCAATAACAACGCCAGGGTTATACTTTATACGTGGTCAGCTAACTCCATTTGACTTCACCTGTATTATTAAACTATATGCGAAAATATATATTTTTATAGATTATTAATATTATTAAAAACCGTCTTGGCCCAGGGCCAAAAGTGTGTGACTGTAACGCGACGGTTCTAGATTCAATCATCACTCGAATGAATAAGTAAAAAGTATTTATTAATATTTTCATTTCTTCTCTCTGGTGTCGAGGCAAAGCCCGGCGTTGAGTTCCGCCACTGAACACGGTGAAAAGTCAATTTTAATATCAATATCTACATACAAGTACTCGTAGATTTTAATGTAAACAGCTTCACGCTGTATCCTGCACACAGCAGAGTAGGCAGAGGGAACCTGGCAGAGGGAGTGTTAAGACACACCATTCCCCACTTTTCTGGAGGCATTGCGTGTTGAGTGGCAGAACTCAACGCCGCGCTTTGCCTCGACACCAGACCGGAGAAATGGAAATATAAATTTAAATAAATATTTCATCTCCTCAAGTGTGGCTCGAACCCGCAACCAGTCGGTTTTACAATCACACTTTCTGCCACTGCGCCACGACTGGCCTCATATTGTAATGTAATTTATTGTATTATTTAAAAAAAAACTTGTGAAGATGCTATATGTATGTTACAGATCAAACGCCGGTAATATCTATCCTTATAAAATACTATTATTACATTAATTGAAAATTAAGGAATATAATCAAACACAAAATTAACTTACACCTTCATATTGAAGTAATTCTGTGCCGTGTGATCCCGGCCTAGAATAGGATCATCCTGGTACTGGTGGTGTCGTAAGAGGCGACTAAAGTACGTGTGGTAGAGTCACGTCGCCAGCAATGGCAACACGCATGGGCAGACTCGACCGGATCATTACCACCCCCGGCATTTAAAACCGCCGTGAAGTAGTGGCTTTATGCCACTGCGTTTCGCATCAGGTAATGCCGGGCTCCGGCGCCCAACCCACCTTACAGGCAGGCAGCACACCTGTAGCTCCTCTGGTGTTGCACGGGGTCGTGGGCGGCGGTGATCACTTACCATCAGGTGACCTGAACGCTCGTTTGCCTTGTCTTTTCCATAAAAAAAAAAAAAAAAATTACTCGAGTGACTGAAGTAAGTACTCGAATGGTCTATAAGCCATAAAAAAACCATAACAACCATAACATATGTTTCCATACTTATGCCAACAGATGGCATTGTACTTATTTTCCCGATTTCTGAATCGCGCTGGCAAGATATCCTATTGAATACCGACTTCCGATAGGGTTTTAATTTCCAAGCATACTTACCTGGCGTAGGGGACACCGTGATCACGAAGGCGGTTCCCCCTGAGCGAGGCCCCTCCATTGCACTGCGGTCGGGTTGACCTCTGCGATTATCCCTAATGCGGATAACTCGGACGCGTAATTTTTGTTAGTGGGGACTGCGTACGCGCCGTCCCACTTATACATTATATTTATTCAGACTTAGTTATAAAGTTTTGAAAGTATGGCATCTATTATGTTAATAACTTATATGTTATGTTAATACTTAAATTCTAAAATATATATTATATTTGTATATATAATTATAATATGTAATTTGTTAAGAAACAGTAAGCTAAACAGTGACAAGAGATTCCTTTCTCCGTTTCTCCTCGAATTCGAAACATAATATAATGAGTGGCGGAGCTCAACGCGGCATGCCTTATATGATTTTTTATATGTGATACTACTAACTGTATTCAAAGCAACGCTTCCAGTGAAGATTGAAGATTTGGTTCCCAATCGTGAAAATATTTGTTATTATATTATCGGTGGTGAAATCTAACGTTATTTCTTTTACAGGGTAAAAGAAATTACGTTAGATTTCACCAATCAATATATAAAGTTTAAAAGGCGCGTCTTAATACTAAATTCTAACAACTAAAAATATACAGTAATATTATAGTAAAACTTACTTATTAGGAAAACATATAAAAGCTTGAACGTAGCGGGATTTTTATACTTTTTCTTAATAAATATTTTCCTTACCAAGAGTACTATGTTTTTTTGTAAGAGTTACTATGTTTCTAGTATTCTTCTTTTATTTAAAGAATATAGAAGACTAAGATTTCACAAAGCAAATAAGACTAAACCTGCTGAATGTCATAAAAAGATTTCACTAAGTAAATCTTTTTAAGTGTGACCTTACTTTTAATACATTCTCGACATATTACTCTTTATTTTTTTATGTTTGCATTTGTTTAGGTTCACGGTGTATCCCGCAATTAGCTGGATAGGAAGAGTAAACATGGGATCCTAGTGTTAACGCACTGCGTTCCTATTAAGACACTTCCATTACCCATTTTACGCTGAACTCTGAAAGCATTGCTTGAGCGGCGAGACTCAACGCCGCATTCGCCTCATCAGCAACGCGATGAAAAGAAAATATTAAATGTTTCATTTCTCCGAGTGACATCGAACCTACGGCCTGTCGGGTTCACAGTCGTACGCTTGTGCCCCTATACGATGACTGGCCTCTAGGGTCTAGTATGTGTTTCGAAACCTCAATATTATAAAACGTTATAGAACACGTGTCGTAAACAAACCGTGTCTGTGTACATGTGATAATTGTAAGTTCCAATTTTACTAAGAGCAGTATAAATAACAATAGTATAAGCTTTTGAGCGTTTTCCATGTCTAATCAACCGCAAGGTTAGCACGGTGAGTTAATAGTTTAGCCCCGTAATAGTGCCAGAGGAAATCTAGAAGCCAAATGTTATGACACTCCATACACGCTTGTGCCTAATGCGTCGCAAGGGCCTCTTAAAAAATATTTTTAACATTTCAATAATTTTATGTTATATACACCTGTAGACTGGTGGGCCAGCTAAAATTATGTATTATTATAATTATACAGGATATATATAAAGAATCTAGTATCAGAACAGTTCTTCACTTCCGTCCAAATTTGAAAAGTAATCATGAAAATAAATCACTCTAAAGTAAGAAGAGTGAAAATCGAACACACAACCACCACCAAGATGTTGTGAAGGCAAGAACTTCTAAAATAAACAAAAATCCTACTATATAAGTTTATTATTTAGATACTTCTCATTATTGAAATGGTCTCTCACAAACATAAATGTTACAACAAAACTTTTGTCGCAACAAAATATTTAAGATACAGGCCAACGATATTACGAGGTTATTGTTATTTATTTTATTGGCTGGAGATTTCTTCCTGTCAGCTGTCAATAGTTCTACTTCAAATAAAGAAGAAGTAGCAATAAACCTAAAGCTTTTTGTGTCGTTTGTTATTTTTTTTATTATAATAATCTATAGTTATTTAGTTTTAATGGGCCATCTTACATTCCTTCCAATCGATCAAATTGGACAAGTTGTTTTTGTTTTTGTGTTCATTTATTTGTATTGCTTAATTTTTTTTTTTCAGGAAGGTTTTTAATATATGTTTTCATATATTTTTAGTCTCTAATAATTTCCCCATTTTTGTGGAATTTTGGATTTGAATAATGAGAGGCGTAGACACTCTTTAAAATAGGAAATACGGACAATATTAATTAAATAATAGTAAAGTTTACTCTGAGAGATACATAAAAAAACTGATTTATTCTTTGCTTTAATCTTTTTTGAAAAAAATGATGTAAGATGAAGTACCTTCTACTGTCTCCTCAAATTCAAGATATTGTGGAACGTTTCGATTACAAACTGGAAACTCAACGTCGCACTTCATCTTACCAAAACCGAAAAATTAAAATAATTCCCCCAGAATGCAAAATCGAACTCGTAGCCAATCAAATACTCTTTCACTACACTACGATAGCCTCTTAATAACTTTAATTTAACATTTATTTGTATAGATAAATGTGGACTGAGGCCAGTCGTTGCGCAGAGGTACAAAGTGTGGCTATAAAAACCGACTGGTTGTGGGTTCGATTCCCACTCGAGGAGATGGAATATTTATTTAAATTTATATTTCCATTTCTTCGCGCTGGTGTGGAGGCAAAGCGAGCGTTGAGTTCTGCCACTCAACACGCAATACCTCAAGAATTCGGTAGAAAGTGGGAAAAGGAGTATCTTAACATTAGGTTCCCTCTGCCTACCCTTCTGTGTGCGGGATTGTATCCCGCGCACAGAAGGGTAGGCAGAGGGAACCTAATGTTATGCACGAAGCTGATTTATTTATTAAATGTAGATATAGTATATTGAGTTACCATAAAACAACAAACACTGTTTATCACCCACGATGGCGTCCACCTATACGAGTATATATTGTTAAAATATTTACGTCCTAACCGCATGTTTACTTAGGACGAGTAGTTTCTGCGTCAACCATTTTCTGTACTTACATTAAACATGCCTACTATGACAGATACACTAATTTATGTTTATAATAATACTAGCGACCCGCTCGCGGCTACGCCCGCTTGATTTAGACAATTATTTATTTACTTTCGTATTCTAATAATATTATATTATAATTTTATAGACAATATTATCGTCAATATAAGTACATTGGAAATTAAAGTTTTAACCAATTAAAAAAACATATATTTTGCAGAAATTTTGTCCAACAAAATACTTTTAATTTGTGAAGCAATTTAAATTAAAAAACAATAACATGATTAGTGTGTACAAATACACAGACAGACAAAAAATTTAAAAATAATTGTTTCGGCTTCTATTACATTAAATAATATTCCATAATATTTTCCAAGAATAGTCAACGTTCAGTTACATTTTTAGGGTTCCTTATCTTTTAAGGAAAAAGGAATCCTTATAAAAATACTTTGTTGTCCGTCCGTCTGTCTGTCTGTCAAGAACCTTTATCTTAGGAGCGCTTGGAAATATCGAGTTGAAATTTAAACTATATACTCAAATCTACGGCCCCATGATTTCCTAAAAAAAGAAAGTATTTCTACATATACTTGAAGAATGAAAAATAAAAAGATATGGCCGTTTATATCGCGAAAACGTGTATTTCGACACTGTAAAGAGAATCAAAATAAATGTGGTACTTCCGGTTGACCTAGAATTATGAAATTTGGCAGCTAGCATGTATGGGTAGTATTAGTCCAGGAATAATCTGAAACTATTAATTTGTGGAGGAATCCTAAATAATAATAGATTTAAAAGAGAGGCAAAATTTGGTATTAAAGTTGCTAGTTCAAATGAGATATCAAATGAAAGGGCTCTGGCTAAGCTACGCTTGAATTTCAGAAAAAGATCGAGACTTCCAATTTTTGTACGGAAACCCTCGGTGAACAAGTTCGATTCGCGCTTGTCTGGTTTATTTACTATGCGCATTGATATCAAAAATACAAAAAAATGTCTGTATACTAAATGTAAATAAGACGAAAATAGCTTAAAATGTTATAGCACATTTCAAATTATTATATTCCTTCTAAAACTTGTGAGCTTTTACTCTGAAATGCAACATTTGTTTTAATCACACTTACGTCCGTATAAATAGTAGAATAATTTTGTTCCCTCCAAACTTATATTTAGGAAATGTGAAGCTACACTGTTTATGAAGCTGTTATCGCGTTTGTAGCTATCTGGTATGCATATAAATAATAACTAATGTGTAAAGTTACTAAAATTCAACATCTGGTGTAATATTAACTTGACCCAATTTTTTATAGGTGAAGCAAAGGGATCGTAGTGTAAGGACATTAGCGGAGTGTCCAATTTCCGCCGATTTCTGGAGGCGTTGCGTGTTGAGTGGCGGAATTGAACGTCGCGCTTTGCTTTACCAAAGCGAAGGAATGCAAATGTCAAATATTTCTATTCCTCGAGTGCCGATCGAACCCACAACCTATCGCGGTTACATTCACATGTTTGTGCCCCTGCGCCAAGACCGGCCTCTAATATTTTTTTAATATTACCTTTTTGACTTTATAACGGAAATAACATAAATTATTACCTGTGCCCTAATAAAACCGTAACCGTAAAAGTAAGTAAAATTGATATTGTAAGTGACTCCCCGAACACTCTTAATAGAAACCTACTCGTATATCTATTTAATGAATAATGCTTTGGGTCGCGATGTATCTAGTGGCTAAAACCTTTTATCATTATGACTGTGAGTAACTCAAGATCTGTTAGAGACTTACAAGTATTAGTATAAAGAAAGTTCTTGAGGCCGTCGTGGGGCACAAGGGCGTGTCTGTAAACGCGACGGTTGTGGGTTCGATTCCCACTCGGAGAAATTAATTATTATTTATTAATATTTTTGTTTCGTTTGAGGCCAGTCGTGGCGCAGGGGCACAAAGTGTAACTGTAAAATTGACTGGTTGTGGGTTCGATCCCCACTCGAGGAAATGAAATATTTATTTACATTTATATTTTCATTCCTTACCTCTGGTGTCAAGGCAAAGCGCGGCGTTGAATTCTGCCACTCAATACACGCGCCTCCAGAAATTGCTGCAAAGTGAGAAACGGAGTGTCTTAACACTAGGTTCCCTCTGCCTACCCTGCTGTGTGCGGCATACAGCGTGAAGCTATTTTTTTTTATTTTTTCTGCTCTGATACCAAGGTAAAACGTAATGTTAAAAATTAAAATTATTTCATAAATTAAAAACTACGGTATATAAATATTTAAGGACTAGATAGACTTACAATAGTAAATTGTCGTATATTAAAAATATCCACTACGCTAATTTCATTCTTTGTCATTGACGAATACTGGTACGACTATATACCATAAAAAACCCATAAAACGTTTCCATACATATAACAACAGATGGCATTGTATTTATTCTGACTATTTCTTAATCGCGCTAGCAAGATTTTCTATTGAATACCGACTTCCGATAGGGTTTTACTTTTCAAGCAGGCCGTTTATATCGCGAAAACATGTATTTCGACTCTGTAAAGTGGTACTTCCGGTTGACCTAGAATTATGAAATTTGGCAACTAGCATCTACAGGTAGTATTAGTTCAGAAAACTATTCATTTGTGGAGAAATCCTAAATAATAATAGCCTTAAAAGATGGCCAAAATTTGATATTAAAGCCGCTAGTTCAAGTGAAGTATCAGATGAAAGAGTTGTGGCTAAGCTAAGCTTCAATTTTAGAAAAAACTTGAGACTTCGAATTTTTGTACGGAACTCAGGGTGAACGAGTCCGACTCGTACTTATCCGGTTGATTTACTATACGCATTGATACCAAAAATACAAAAAAAAATGTCTATATAATGTAATGTAAATAAGACGAAAATAGCTTAAAATATTACAGCACATTTCAAATTATTATATTCCTCTATCCTCTATAACGGGTGAGCTTTTACTCCGGAATGCAACATTTGTTTTAATCACACTTACGTCCGTATAAATAGTAGAATAATTTTGTTTCCTACAAACTCATATTTAGAAAATGTGAAGCTACACGGCTTATGAAGCTTTTATCGCGTTTGTAGCTATCTGGTATGCATATAAATAATAGTTAATGTGTAAAGTTCTAAAATTCAACGTCCGGTAAAATATTAACTTGACCGGATTTTTATTTTTTTTAAGCTTCACGCTGTATCCCGCATGTAGCAGGGTAAGCAGAGGGAGCCTAGTGTTAAGACACTCCGCTTCCCACTTTCCACCTAATTCTGAATGTTGCGTGTTGAGTGTCGGAATTCGATATCGTACTTTTCTTCGAAACCAGAACGAAGAAATGAGAATATTGAATATTTCTTTTTATCCAATGGGGGTCGAACCCATAACCTGTCGCGGTTACAGTCACACGCTTGTACGCTACGATCGGCCTCTAAGATAACGTCTGTGATTTTATAATGGGAATTACATACATAAAATATTTACTGTGCCTAAGAAAAATTGTTAAGTAAAGTGAAATTGACATTTTAACTGACTCCCTGAACACCTTTAAAAGATATATCTATTTATTGGATAATGCTTTGGCTCTGCTTGTATCTAGTGGTTAGAACCTTTTATCATTACGACTGTGAGTAACTCAAGATCTGTTAGAGATTCAGAGGTGATAGTGAAGTAAAGAAAGTAAAAATTTTTAAAATAAAGTTAAAAAACGTGTTACTGTCATTAATAATTTAGGCCACGATTTTAATTTTTTTCCAATAGTAAAAATTTTTAATATACAGCTTTATAAAACAAAATGAATAGAATATTTTTTTTTATGAATAGAACCGGTTCAAAATTATGTTAAAATGTGTTTTAGAATGAAATTCAAATATAATACCACATAGGATATAAGTGAGGCCAGTCGTGGCGCAGTGGCACAAAGTGTGACTGTAAAACCGACTAGTTGTGGGTTCGATCCCCACTTGAGAAGATGAAATATTAATTAAAATTTTTATTTTTCCATTTCTTCGCTCTGGTATCGAATCTGGTATCAAAGCGCGGCGTTGAGTTCTGCCACTCTACACGCAATGTCTCCAGAATTCGGCAGAATGTGAGTAACGGAGTGTCTTAACACTAGGTTCCCTGTACCTACCCTGCTATGTGCGGGATACAGCGTGAAGCTGATTNAATATACAGCTTTATAAAACAAAATGAATAGAATATTTTTTTTTATGAATAGAACCGGTTCAAAATTATGTTAAAATGTGTTTTAGAATGAAATTCAAATATAATACCACATAGGATATAAGTGAGGCCAGTCGTGGCGCAGTGGCACAAAGTGTGACTGTAAAACCGACTAGTTGTGGGTTCGTTCCCCACTTGAGAAGATGAAATATTCATTTAAATGTTTATTTTTCCATTTCTTCGCTCTGGTATCGAGGCAAAGCGCGGCGTTGAGTTCTGCCACTCTACACGCAATGCCTCCAGAATTCGGCAGAAAATGGGCAACGGGAGTGTCTTAGTTACTAGGTTCCCTCTACCTACCCTGCTATGTGCGGGATACAGTGTGAAGCTGATTTATTTTTATTTTTACATATGATATAAACTAGTTTGAAAAAAAGAAAAGAAATATTTACTCAAGAATTTCTTTTAATATCTCTTATCAGTATCAAAAGTGCGAGACGTCAATCTGTTTAAATCAGCTCCACTCAACAATATGACAAAATGTTCGCAAATCGCGTCATAAAAATGATGTTTATACCAGAAAAAGAAAAATTAAGCTGTCAACAATTTTATTGCTCTCATAAAACAAAATACGTCGGGACTTCATTTTGTTCGTGTTGTTAAAACGTCATAGACTATGTTAGATAGCTATTATTATACAAGAAGAAAATAAGATAGAGATGTATCTATATATTATTGCAGCCAGTCGTGGCGCGAGGGTACAAGCATGTGACGGTAAACGCGACAGGCTGTGGGTTCGATTCCCACTAGAAGATATTTTTTTATATTTTCATTTCGTTGCTCTGGTGGCAAGGCAAAGCGTGGCGTTTATTTCCGCCATTCAACACGTAAAGCCTTTAGAATTCGACGGAAAGTGTATTCCGAATAAAGCATGGTAGGCAGAGGGAACCTACTTGTAAACCACTCCATTCCCTTATTCGAGACAACTCAACATCGCGATTTGTCGTGTTACAACAGCGTGAAAATGAAACGAATTCATCCTCTCTTTGTAGGCGTCGAACCCACAACTGTCACGTTTACACGACTTTCATTAGCTTTTAGGTGAAATAAGGAAATATTTTCACAAAATATAATATATATTTATTATACATTCAAATTTTTGATGTATATGCATACATCAAACATTTTCATATGCACTAGTTTCCGTGTAGATTGAGTGGCACATTCACAACGCAACGGCAAGCACAACGGCTTTACTATATATATATAAAAGGACTTCATTTGAAATTTGAACCTACTTGTCGAGATATCGAGATCAGGAATCGAAAGAAAGTAAAATTTTGGTGTGGCAACATTGAGGCGCTTAAGTTTATTAAGCTCTACACTAACCACTCAAATAATGTATATTTTTAGAAAATGTATGAAAAATTTGAAAAAGGCAAACAAATCTAAGTTCGTCCTAAGCGCGGGTTCGAGTCCTGCTACATTCAACTTTTTTATACGTTATTTAATATATAATTTTTTCATTCTTAGTGTCGAATAATTGTTAAAAAATGGCATATTTGTAATTTCACATTTTCATCACATTTATCTTAACTTTATAATCTACGCGATAAAATAATATTTAAAACGTTACTAAATCATTTTCACCATTTATTTTTGAGGAAAACGCTAGAACATTTTATTAAGTTACTGTAATAGACGCGACGCTTGTACCGAAAATGATTATTATAAAATAATAGTACATTTCATTCGACGGTCTAGCTCTAACACATCTAGATTATATTTAAATTTAATCAGCCTCACGCTGTATACCGCAAGCACAGGCAAACGTAGTGTTAAGAACCTCCGTTCCTCACTTTCCTCCGAATTTTTCGAGGATGTGTTGAGTGGCGGAACTCAACGCCGCGCTTTACCAGCGCTCAATACCAGAGCGAAGAAATGAAAATATAAATGTAAACAAATATTTCATCTCCTCGAGTGGGGATCGAACCCACAACCAGTCGACTTTCCAGTCACACCCTTGTACCCCTGCGCCAAGACGGTCTTATATATAGTTTTTTTACGTACGTTGGAACGTGCCATCCCGTGGATAAAACTAAAAGCCAAAGATTGTAAAAATGACGCCGATATTTTAGTTCGAAAGACAATTGAAATGGGATAATGGTGAGACAGTTTTAATTCGAATCTTTGTTATAATGACATTTTAAAGAAGAAACTTTAAAAAAAATAATATAGCTATTAGCTATATTATTTTTATTTAGCTTCTCGCTGTATCCCGCAGATAGCACAGTAGGAAGATTGAACTTGCGAACCTAATGTTAAGACACTCTGTTCCCATAAAGATATTTCTATTCCTCACTTTTCGCTAAATTCTGTAGACATTACGTGTTGAGGTCGCGGAACTCAACGCCGCGTTTCGCCTCATTGCCAGAGCAAGGAAATTAAAATATTAACTCAGTTCACTTTTTTTTCTATATAAACATAAAATTTTTAGAGACTGTAAAATTACATTTTTATACAAAAAATTGATGAAATGCGACAAACAATTGATAATTGTAATTCTTTACTCTGATTTAAAGAAATAATGCTCAGAAATACAATCAATCATTATAATTTTTTTTTCACCGTCACGTAACCCGCATACCTTCAGCAAAGTATGCAGAGACTTAGAAACATTTCACGTTCCATCGAGACATTTTCTGCCAAGTGGCGGAAATAAACGTCACATTTAATCTTGACAAACCGAAGAAATTACTATAATTCCTTGCACTAAGCGGGAATCGAACCCACAAACATTGCATTCACATTATTTAAATAAACATTTGTATCCACACTCATCGAATTCAATCAAACACATGCAAACTGCGCTACCGTATTTTATTTTATCGTACTATAAAATTAACTAATATAACATATTTAAGAGACATTTTTAAGATTCCGAAACAGTCTCCAGATCCGTAATGCTTAATGGCGTAGGAAGAATTATAGGACCATTAACTTTGAAGAAGTTTTAAACGCATCGTTATACAGTTTAAAGCGCAGTTAAACTTGCTTATTGTTGGGAAAAGTATTTCTTAGTGGTTCCATTTGGTTCACAGAATATTAGCTAAGTAGAAACGTAATATTGTTATATTTTGCTTCAGGCGGCAGGGTAGATAGAGGGAACCTGGGAACCTAATGTTAAGACTATTCGTATCTATTAAGACACTGCCGTTCTTCACTTTCCGCCGAATTCTTAAGGCCTTGTGGGTTAAAATGCATTTGGCGGAACTCACCGCCGCGCTTTACCTCGACAACGGTGCGAAGAAATGAAAATATAAATTTAAATAAATATTTAATTTCCTCGAGTAAGGATCGAATCCACAACCAGTCACACTTTGTGCCCCTGCGCCACGGCTGGCCTCAACATATGACGTACATACATTTACAAATACATAAACAAATATTGTGTCTCAACTAAATATTTTCTTTCATAGTTGAAAATAACACAACAAATTCCTTTGACATAACAGCCTGACTTAAAGGTACAACTGATAACCGTAGTGTAGTCCCAAAGGGGAGCCTCTATCGCCGCTTCCTTCAATCTGTTCTTTCAGTGGCGTAACAACTGATAAGTTCCGTTCGGAAGCTACCTAAATTCAATCTAAAATCGATTTTGATCCTTATAGACACGTGGAAATTGTTTATTCGAGTACTCGCCTAAAATTTCAATCTTCTAATTGCTATAGACCTTAAAGAGTTCTTTAAAGTAGGCATAAATATTAAGTGAAAACACTTCGAGTCGAATGATAGAAGCCAATACTGTATTTTGAATTTGTAAATAAACGAAAGAATACTTTGTTATATTATATTATTTATGAAAAATATATTATATACATTTTTCCAATAGACTAGGAAAATAACAATATTTGTAATAAATTTGCTGTTAGATTAGAGGCCAGTCATGACGCAGTGGCACAAAGTGTGACTGTAAAACCGACTTGTTGTGGGTTCGATCCCCATTCGAGGAGATGAAGTATTTATTTAAATTTATATTTCCATTTCTTCGCTCTGGTGTCGAGATTAAGCGCGGCGTTAAGTTCTGCCGCTCATTACACAATGCCTCCAGAATTCGGCAGAAAGTGGGGAACGGAGTGTCTTAACAATAGGTTCCCTCTGTCTACCCTGCTGTGTGCGGGATACAGCGTGAAGCTGAAAAAAAAAATTGCTGTTCCTAAAAAGGTTTGGCCTACAACCATTGTCTGCAATAAGACACAATTTATGATAAAAATAACTTTCATATAAACTAAATACGTATATTTTATTTTTGGCCTGGCCTCATATAACTATTTTATTTGTAATATTTTCAATTCTATTTACAAGCAAGCTTATATATAGTAAACAAGAATTAAACCCATACTATACCAGACAACAGACCAGGCAACAACTTTTCAGCACCCACAAAAAAGAAAGAAAAAACAGTTATTAAAAAAACTACTTTATATTATTAATATGAAAAAAGATCCATTTTCATAAAGTAAAATGCATTATTTATTTATAATCTGTTGCTTTGTTAACGATACCTTTTGTCGGGCGACAGCTTCGACGTGTGTTTTATTCATGGGACGCTAATGTACTAGCAACATCTGTTACCGTAAAATGTATCACCATGTATACCTACTTTAAAATTTAACTTGTTAAAAGGAGAATTCGGTCATTAAAGTAGTGAAGAGCTTCTACCATTAAAAAGATTTAAGTGCCTGCAATTTATCTCAAATGAAAGTAGTTTTATATCCATTTTTTTTGTGAAACGAACCTATAAAATGAATGGAATCGTTGTAATAACATTGTTTTAGTGGTATATTTTATAATGAGAGGCAGTGATGTTAAAACACTACGTTTTCCGTTATCTTCTCAATTTTTGTGACATTGCGTCAAACGACAGAAATAAACGCTATACTGTCTATCAGTATTGGAAAATGAAAATGATTCAAATATGATCCATCAAACGGGAATCGAACCCGGAAACATCCCATTTATGTTCAAAGTTGTCCAGAGCAGGAAAATAGAAAATAATTTGAAAATATCAAATCATTCTCCGAGCAAATTCCGAGATTGAACCCACAACCATCACACTAACAACCACTACACCACGACGTCCCAAAATGTTTGGCCAACTTTTTTACAAAATATAACAAAAGCAATATAGATTTGTCAAGCCATACAGAAAAGAGGCATGTAAGTAAGAGTATTATTAACGCCGTGACAAGCGTCACTGCTAAATTATGACCCTTTCTTCAACACTTAATAGGGTCGCACAAAATAGTATTACTTACTTCGGGTCGTTTTCACAAGTAAAAAATAGTGGTTCACATTGAACGCGGGAAACTCTGGTTTAAAATATATATAGTTTTGTCCAAAAACGTCGTCGTACAGTGTGGCTATAAACGTGACGGCTATGGGTTCGCATTCTACTCGAGTCTCGAATATTTAATTATTTTCATTTTCTCTAAGAAAAGAAAAAGAAAAAGAGGGAATATTTAATTATTTTCATTTTCTCGCTCTGTTAAGAAAACTGTGCGGTGTTGGGTTTCGTTATGCAACCCGCAATTCTTCGGGCGAAAAGTGGGAAACAAAATGTATAAGACACTCGATTCCTTGTGCCTACCCTAATGTATCCAGGTACATCGTGAAGCTACACTAAATTATTTTTAAAAAGGAACCGACTTTAAACAATAAACTAAAAAGTTTAAAAAAATTGCTTAGCATAAAGTAAAACATACTTTGATTTTTTTAAGCAAAATAATTGAAAAATTTATAATTTTGAAGTCGGTGCCAAGTAAAACAAACAGGGTTAGTAATTCGATTTTGTAGTCAGGTTGTAGCATTAATTTGACACTACACTTGTTGGATGTATGCGCAGAGAAACTTTCAAGTTTTATAAATAACGAAGGTCTGGCATCGGGCTCTTAGGCCACAACATGTCAAAGAACGTAAAACTTTATAAGATATAAAAAATATAATACTTTATAACAAACAATTACTTTCGGTTCAATAGAAGTTAAGTAAACTGAGAGATTTAGGATTAATTAAGCAATATTTATCTTTTCATCTCTCTTTGAGATATTATTATGAAAGTTCTAAATACAATGCTTGCCTTAGCAAATAATTTGATAATTTGTTACTTTATTTTTAGTACCATAAAGTTATACACGTTACAGTTACTCAACACGCAATGCCTCCAGGATTCGGCAGAAAGTGGAGAACGGAGTGTCTTAACACTAGGTTCCCTCTGCCTACCCTGCTGTGTGCGGGATACAGCCTGAAGTTGATTTCTTTATTTTTATTTTTATAAAGTTATATTTTATTTACTTATTTAGAAAAAGTATAATTCTTTTCTAAGTGTGGAATAACACTTTAAAAATAGTGTGCCGTGTGATCCCGGCCTAGAATAGGATCATCCTGGTACTGGTGGTGTCGTAAGAGGCGACTAAAGTACGTGTGGTAGAGTCACGTCGCCAGCAATGGCAACACGCATGGGCAGACTCGACCGGATCATTACCACCCCCGGCATTTAAAACCGGCGTGAAGTAGTGGCTTTATGCCACTGCGTTTCGCATCAGGTAATGCCGGGCCCCGGAGCCCAACCCACCTTACAGGCAGACAACGCACCTGTAGCTCCTCTGGTGTTGCACGGGGTCGTGGGCGGCGGTGATCACTTACCATCGTGAGGTACCAGGTGACCCGCACGCTCGTTTGCCTTGTCTTTTCCATAAAAAAAAAAAAAAGTTAAAAATTAATTTTATTTTCTGAAATTCTAAAAGTTTCTCCTGATTTCATCTGCATATACTTTAAAAAAATAATATTATAATAAATTTACATTAATAATTAAAAGTAATTAAACGTAGCGTTTTTGAAATATAGTGTGGTAACGGCTTTACATTCAGGGGCCGTCACATCGCTTTCAAGTTACGGTAAATGTTGGTTCCCTAATTTCAGAAAAGGATCGTAATTTGTATGTCGCTTAAGTACACCAAATTTCCTGGTTAATGAGACCTTACAGAGACCAGGAAGAGTCTTATTTATTTTTCTCATGTATATCTTTAACGGAATTGAAATATTGACCTATGACATTTAATATAGGCTGTTCATTAATATATATTTAAACTAGCGGCTCGCCCACGGCTTCGCCCGCTTAAAATACATGATTATTGATTTAATAAGCAGAATTGATTGACAACTATAATGACTTCTAATATGATTTTTTTACGACATTATCGTCAAAGAATTTTTGATTGTTTTAAATAAAAAAATACGACCATTGTTGATATTTGATATTTATTAAATATACATAAAGCTAATTATTTATTACACGTATATATTTTTGTAACTTTGTATTCTTTTTACCTATATAGAGTATATCTCTGTTAAATGTGCTGATGTCAGTGAATAATTTGATTTACTCATTCAGAAACAGCCTTAAATGTTAAATTATTGATTTGAAGGATTCATAATATTCATTGTAAAATAACTGTAATAATTGCATATTAACTCCTGTAAGTAGTTTTTAAATTAGTTACATATATTATATGAAAGAACCAACCAAAAAATCTTTGTATTTACGTGATATGTCTTTGAAGATTGTTCTTTATCTCTGTGTTGAATACAACCAGTCGGTTTTACAGTCACACTTTGTGCCGCTGTGTATAAATATATGTTTATTTGTAGAATATTTACTATTTGTACTTGTTATAATACCTTTATTTCATAGTATTATTTTTGCGTTCTGCGTTCCAATAGATAGCGGAAACGCGCTTTGTCCAATCAAACTTAAGAAAAAAATATTTTTAAATATATCTCCAAAAATATATCAAAAATTTTAAAGGTTTTAAAGTCTATTTTCCATATGACAATTAATTTACAAATAGTATACTATGTATTGCCGGCACAAGTCCTCAGTTAAAGTCAGGAAATGAATGTATGGAATTGAAAATCTATACTTATAATAAATCTGTAGAAAAGTCGTTTCTGTACATTGAAAATATTTAAAAAAAAATTAGCCAGGGTGTTAAAGGATAATTTTTTTTTAAATATTTTCAATGTACAGAAACGACTTTTCTACAGATTTATTATAAGTATATATAGAGTATAGACTAGCGACCCGCTAGCGGATTCGCCCCTTGTACCTACTTCTACTATACAATTAATCTAATCTGAATTGCTTTCTTGTATTAATATTCCAAAGACTATATTTACATTGAAAGCCAATCCAGCGAAATAATTATTTAGTAACAATTTTGTCAGACAAAATACTTAAAGTATTTTGAAGTATTCATATACATTTTTGTTTATGAACAGATTTAAATAAAATATTTAAATAAAACATACATTAGTTTAGTAGCTTCTCACAATAGAAAGACGAAACTGAATTTGAATCGATAAAGCCGCTTCTGAGATAAGCGTGCAACAAACACAGATAAACAGACAAGCAAACAAAAAGACTTTTAAAAATCATCAGTTATATGTATAATCATTAGTAATACATGTACAGATATACAATGTATATCTATATTATAGACACATACGTTCTAACATTTTATTATTAAAAGTTAATTATATTTATTTCTAGAAGTTTCTCTACTCTAAAGTACTCTATAAACAAATGTATATAATGTACCGGATGTTCTTTTAAAGATGACGATGATTTTAGTTATGTTTCATGACAGGTATTTTTTTTTAAATTAACAGTTGTATCGATGTGATATTAAATAAATGTATTTATACANTGTATACCAATTATATATTTAACTAATAATATATGTTACTAATTTAAAAACTGTACAGGAGCTAATATAAGTTATTTTACAAAGAATATCGTGAGTACTTATCCAAATCAATTAATTAATAATTAAGGTTGTTTGTAATATTTATATTTCTTAAATGAATAATCATGTAATTCAAGCGGGCAAAGCCGCGAGCAGGCCGCTAGTAGAAAATAATATTCAATACTGAGACTAAGTTAGGTGTAGCAAAGAATTCTCTTTTTATCATCTTGTTCACTCTGTATGCAGGGTAGACATAGGGATCCTAGTGTCAAGACACTTAGTTTCCCATTTTCCGCTGAATTCTGAAGGCATTTTGAGAAGCGGAACTCAACGACGCACTTTGCTTAGACACCAGAGCGAAGAAATAAAAATATTAATTTATAATATATATCAAGTACATCAGCTTCACGCTGTATCCCGCACACAGCAGGGTAAGCAGAGGGAACCTAGTGTTAAGACACTGCGTTCCCCACTTTCTGACGAATTCTGGGGGCACTGCGTGTTGAGTTGCAGAACTCAACGCCGCGCTTTGCCTGGACACAAGAGCAAAAAAAACTAAAATATAAATTTAAATAAACATTTCATTCCCTCTAGTGAAGATCGAACCTACAACCAGTTGCGGTTACAGTCACACACTTGCGCCCCTGGCCTCCACAATTCTCTTCTAACACTTAAACTTAACAGAGCAAGGGTTTATAAATTAATATATACATATGTTGTAGTAAACCACAATATTCCATATAGTGCACTCTATGTTATACAAACATGAAATATGAGCCACTGTTTTAGATGTTACTTGTACCATACACAAAATCCTATATATATACGTACGTATGTATGTCTGTTGCTCTATTTCTCCAGAATAATGGTTGGATTGTTTTGAATATTAGTTTGTGTATATTTCTAATAGGTTTTTGGTTGGTTGAAAAAAAAATGATTGGACCCATTAGGTGGCTAATATGGTATATGACGGTATCTCTTTGTCATCATCAGGTCATATGAACTTATAACCTGATGATGATAGAGCGATAACTTTTATACACTAGTCTCCTATGTTGCATGAGGTATTCGCCTTAAAAGGTAATGCATTTAGTAGAAATATAGAATTAAAATATTAATATTTTTGTAAAATGAATGTAATTTACCACTGGTGAATCTAAATAAATAAATAAATAAATATATCGGTGACATATATACATTGAAGGTTAAAAACGTCTGAAGTCCACTAATAGACCAGCGATAATATAAAAACAGTATATGACTTTTGCAAAACCCCATATTTGCAAAAAATATTATTAAATTAATTATTATTAAAATTATTAATCAATGTTGGCGCAGGGGTACAAGTGTATGACTGTAAACACGACTGGTTGTGGGTTCAATTACTACTCGAAAAAATTAAATATTTATAATATTTAAATTTATATTTCGATTTCTTCGCTCTGGTGTAATAAAACAGGGTAGGTAGAGGAAACCTAGTAATAAGACACTTCGTTCCTTATTTGGAAGCTTTGCATATCAAGTGGCGGAAATCAACGCCGAGCTTTGCCTCGACGCGAGAAAAACAAAAAATATTAAATATTTCGTTATCTCGAGTGGTAACCGAACCCACAACCTATTGCGTTTACAGCCACACTTCACGCCACTGTGCCACGACTGGCCTCAAATGACAATAAAATATTTGATTACACAAATTGAATTCATCAATTTGGAAAATGTAAATTCTTTCAAAGACCCATTAACGAAGGCTAATTTAATTTTATAACTTTAAACAGCAAAATGTCACCAGAAACGTATATTTGTGTAAATAAATATAATTAAAGACAGTCGTAAAATGTAACGTGAAGTTCACTGTACTTTGAACACAGTCTAGTCACGTATCGTACTTAGTATTGTAGCTAGTGGTATTTGAGGGGTGTGGTTTGGCAGACTATATAGGCTAGGGGGTGGTGTTAAAAAAAAATGTTTCGTAAGAATGATAATTAAAAAAAAACTAATAATAAAATAGAATTTTCATTAATTGGTTGCTAACATTATAACAATTAATGAAGAGAATATGTATTTTTTTTTCATTAGAAACCTGCAAAAATTTAGGCAGACTGGTTGATGCAGCCATAGCTAATGGCCGCCTAAACCAGTCTGCCATGTATATAACGCTTCTTAATAAATATATTAGGTTTTAAAGTTTACGTGACAATATATATTAAAAGAAATTATTATTTATTTATTTATTTATTTACACTTTATTGTGCACAATTACTTATTAGAGACAAAAAGGGTATAAAAAAAACAACAAAGATAAAACAATTGACACCAGATTTCTACCAGACAACCTTTGAGTTAGGAAATTTGTGATAAAATAGAGTGGGTGGTGTAAATAAACTTACATATCATATTAAATCCTAATACATAAACATAATACATATATATTTGAAAAATGTATACTACTATAATATACTAATATATATAATAATACTATTTATAATAGTGAGTTGTGCATATTGATGTCATTTCAAGGTGAATCATCCATCAAATAATGATTTTTAACTAATTTTTTAAATATGCTTAAAGATATTGAACGTCTAATATTTAGAGGTAGATCATTCCACAACTTAGTTGCTCTCACAGCAAAGAAGTGCTCATAAAATCTAGAGGAATGTCTCGGAATTCTAAGAGTAAGGTTCTCGGAGGATCTGAGTTTATTTGTGTGTGCTCCTAAAAATTCGAACATCTCCTTTAAATAAGGAGGAGATTTTTCGTTGTGTAACACACAGTACAGAAGAGAAAGTGTATGTAGATTCCGGCGACTGCGTATAGGAAGCCACTTGAGCTTAGAACGAAATTCAGATACATGGTCATACTTACGCAAATTAAATAATTTAAAATTAAATAGCAAGATTTTGAAGTCGCTCAAGTTTATTTAGATAGTCCTCGGTTAAGTTGAGATAGCTTGCATCGGCATAATCGAGAATTGGGAGTAATAGAGTATTTGCTAACATAATTTTGGTTGGAATAGGTAACATACATCGTAGACGTCGAAGAGAGCCTATCGCATGAAATATTTTCCGACTTATATTGTTTACATGTACGGACCATGACATGTTCTGGTCTAAATGTACCCCAAGATTTTTAACTGATGTGCAATATGGTAAAAACGTATCATTGTATACAATAGGCGGTAAATGTGTGTAATCAACCCTCGAAACCATACCTGGGCTCCCAATTATTATAACCTGAGATTTTACAGGGTTAACCTTCAGACCAAAACAATTACTCCAGTTTGATATTGCAAGGAGATTATTATTAATGGTTTGGATGGAATTTACTAAATTTTCCGGGGTTGAGTGGGTGTAAATTTGAACATCGTCTGCATACATGTGATAGGGACACGAAAGATGCTTAGTGATAGAATTTATAAAAATTGAGAAGAGCAAAGGAGATAAAACACCGCCTTGAGGTACCCCAGCCTGGACAACACACCACGAAGAGATGTTTTCCTCAATTCGTATGCGTTGTCTACGGCCATTAAGATAACTTCGAAACCAGTCCACCACAGACGGAGATATGTTAATAGAACTTAACAAACTCAACAATACTTCGTAATCTACGTTGCTAAAAGCGTTGCTAAAGTCAAGGAGTACAAGAATTGTGAGTTGTTTATTATCCATAGCTCTTCGAATGTCATCTGTGACTTTAATTAGCGCAGTTGTAGTACTATGACCAGAGCGAAAGCCTGATTGGAAAGGACTTAGAATGGAATGATTGTTGACGAAGGTAATAAGTTGTTTATGTATAAGCTTTTCAAGGACTTTTGAAAGGAACGGTAAAATAGAAATAGGGCGGAAATCAGCTAGATGTTGAGGATTCGGCTTTTTTGGCCTAAAGGAATAATTTGAGCATTCTTCCATGTTTCCGGAAATTTGCCAACAGTGATAGAAAAATTGAAGATGTGGGTCAGGATAGGAGTTACAACATCAAGGATAGGCATGATCATTTTGCGACTAATGCAGTCAGTACCGACAGCGTTCGAAGAGATAGACAGTATGTTCCTTTCAACATCACGTTCCGTGAAAGGACTAAAAGAAAAAAGTGGAAACTCGTGAGTTAGTAAAGATGAAAGAGCGCTTATTAGCTCTTCTTTCTTGACGCTATCAAGAGCATCAGAAGATGAGAAACGCTTGTTGAGAAGCTCTATGTCGATATTAAAAGAATTATTATTAGATGAACGTTTGCCAACTCCGAGAGATTCAAGAAATTTCCAGGTTTTAGAGGAATTACCAATTTCGATTGATTTATAGATATGACGGCGGTTAGCATCCCTACAAGATGTATTACAGCGATTTCGAGCTTTATTGTATTTAATATGATTGGCGTCACTTTGATGCGTTTTAAATTTATATTTTGCTTTATTATTGTGTTTTATATATTTGTTGATATGCTTATTGAAAGGTATTATTTATGTGGGCGTGTAGGAGGCTTTCAATTTGGGAATTAAATGACATGCAAAACTTAGTCACCGATCAGCATGCTATTTAACGATGTAGTGGATTTTAAATTAAAATTAAAGTGACTATGTCAATAATAATGTCAATAATAAACGCCTGTTATAAAAAAATAGCAATACAGTAAATGGCTGCTCCATTTTAACTAAATTCATCTAAAGAGACTAAAAGTGCTTTAAAAATGTAGTTATTTTAATACTCTCTCTTTATCACTATTGTTACGTAATAATTTAAAGAAAGAAGTGAAAAAAAATATTTATCCTCGAAGTTCGATGATAAGGGCAGTCGAGTATGTAACTAACAACGCGACAGATTGCGCTTTTCGATTCTCACTCGAAGAAATAAAATACTTAATATCTTCATTTCTTCACTTCAGTGACGAGGCAAAAGCATGAGTTCCGCCAATCAACATGCAATGCCTCCAGAATTTGACAAAAAGTGCGAAGAGGAGTGTATTAATTCTAGGCTCCCTCAGTCTACCCTGCTAAGGAGTGAATCTGATAAAAAATAAGTATAAACTTTATAAAGCAGAAGATTTGCTTGTACTTGAACTACAAATTTTATTTTACACATATTATTCAACTAGCATCCGGCTGAATGGCGTTATGCCAACCTATATAAAATGTTTAACTGAATATGGAAATATCAGCGACCAAAAGTGTTTATAATCTATTATATATACGTATATTTATAACAAGTTTCTGAAATAAGTAAGACGTGACACGACTAAACCATTTATTTTGTACTTTTATATCTTTTATATCTTTTTAAATCGACTATGGCTTATATTAAAGGCTTATAAGTAATATCACAAATCTAAAATCATAAAACTATAACTAGTTTAGAACAACTAGAGCTATTTTATACCCCAAATGGTTTAAGCAATTTAGCCGAACTCGACTAAAGAAAAAGAAAATAAAAGAAACATTAGAAATAGTAGAAATATTTTAATACGAATATTAAATTAAATGTAGGTTATATGTACCTAAGGCAGGCCAGTCGTGGCGCAGCGGCACGAGGTGTGTCTGTAAAACCGACTGGTTGTGGGTTCGATCCCCACTTGTATTTTTGTTACATGATTGCAGGATATATGCTGCATATAGATAGAGGGTACCAAGTATTATAACACTCCGTTTTCCACTTTCCGCCAAATTTTCTGGCTTTGCATGATGAATGGCGGAACTTTACACCATGCTTTGCCTTATTATCAGAAATGAAAATATTAAAAAATAATTAATTTCCGAGTAGAAATGGAGCCCATAACCATCTCGTTTACAGCTGCACGCTTGTTGCGCCACGACGGCCTAAAATATCTTATAAATTTAATTAAAAATATGAGTATCTATTAAAAATACTAACTATACATAACCAAGCTACAGTAATGTCTATATTTTAAAGACACACATACATAAATATGTTTTCATATGAAATAGTACCATAATAATCAAGAAATAGGACCAATATCTGTGATTTATATTAAAAAAAAACATTAATATAGTTTTTTAAATTATTATAAGTTCTAGTATAACTTAATTCTCTTCAAAAAAAAACAAAATACGCTTACGTTATATTTTATATTAACTTTTCAGGAAGTAACAAAAGTGAACTGTCTCAGCAGTTGTCTCTTAAACTATAGTATATTAAGTACCCGTCGTAAAAGGTGTGTTTCGCGAACCCATTAGCTAATTGAACAACCAACGTTCATTCGTTATAATTTCAAATAGGATTTTATAGGCTATACCGTCTGCATATATTGTGATCACATAGAGTGAAATGTCAATAATTTTAAATAAACAATAGAAAGTTCACAAAATATGGGTGAAATTATGATACTTATAGTTTTTCCAACTGTATCCCGCACACAACAGAGTAGACAAAGGGCACCTAATGTTAAGTCGCCGAATTCTGGAGGCATTGCGTGGAGGCAGTGGCGGAACTCAACGCCGCGCTTTTAATTTTCTCGAGTGGGAATCAAATCTACAACCTGTCGATTTTACAGTCACACTTGCGTCACGACTGGCCTTGTATTTTTCAGTTTCGCGATGTATACGCGGTCTCTTCGTAGGATATGCAGGGTCAGCTTAGCTGATCGAATCCGCAATGAAGAGATACACAGAATGGCAGGTACTAGCGAGGATATCACGGTGAGAATGAAGAAGAACGTGCTCAGAACGAATGAGTGGGAAGAATGGCAAAAAAGATTTATGATGGAAAAGTGAAATACTTAAACACAGGCACAGCATGTGACTGTAAAACAACAGATTCTGTGGGTTCGACTGCTACTCGATGTAATGAAATATTTAATATTTCCACTTTCTTCGCTCTGGTGTCAAGGCAAAACGTAGCGTTGAGTTCCGCCACTTAACACGCAATGCCTCCAGAATTTGGCGGAAAATGGACAACGGTCTTAACAAATATATAGCCCTGAATTGTCAATAACATAAAAGGAACTAAATACTTGTCTTAAGATATAATACAGTTTTTAAAGGTAAACACAAGTTACATCTTAAAACATATTTAAAACATAATTTAATATAAATCTTTTGGAGATTGGAGTAAAATTAAAACCACTCAAACGAAAAAATTTGGCGCAAGCTTATTACATTCACTATAAGAGTCTAGGGACGAGTTCTATCTTAAATATCTACAACTCGGTTTAATGTCTTATAATAAAAAAAAGAAGTTCCAAGCGGCCACAACTCGCAAAGCGAAGTATTTTTACAATGCAAAAACTTTAAACCGCAAACCTCAAAAACTACTTCTTTTACGTTTTAAAACTTCTTACTATGTTAATTGAACCACGTTCATGAACAAGAGCCCGTTGTCTTGTTAATATCTGTTTCTTTATAGCCGTTCTTGGTAGAGTAAAAGTTTAGAATTTTTTTATAATATAATGTCTAAAATTGCAAATAGAGAAAAAAATCCAAAATAATTAGTAAACGGACTTTAGAGACAATCAGTTATTAGTGTTCCGTACCTTTTAAAGTAAAAAAGAATCTTTATAAAATCACTTTGTTGTCCGTCCGTCTGTCTATCTGTCTGTCAAGAGCCTCTATCTCAGCAACGCTTGGAGATATTGAGTTGAAATTCAAACACACACATTCATATGGCACTTCCGGTTGACCTAGAATTATGAAAATTGGCACCTAGCATCTACAGGTTGTATTTGTTCAAAAAATCATACATTTATGGTTGAATCATAAAAATAATAGCCTTAAAAGGGGACAACATGTGATATTAAAGCTGCTTGTTCAAGTGAAGTATCAGATGAAATGGCTAAGCTAAGCTTGAATTTCAAAAAAAGCTTGAAATCTCCATTTCCTGTACGGAACCCTCGAGCCCGACTCGCGCTTGTCCGGCGTTTTTTTCTTTACAGCTTTACCATATTCCTAGCAAGGCAGCTAGAAAGAACGTCATCCATTGTCACCGAACTCTTCATAGCCAGGGGGTCCTTAAGCTTTGTGGATAACCTTCCTCAGATATCGTCGATACTGTGTACTCGAAGGTCAACTGAATTCCATGTTGGATCTACATGGTGGTTGTTATGTGTTGCATTTGCTTTTAGTCTAGAACATATTATAACATTGGAATAAAAAATGTCTTTAAAATGGAAGACAAAAAAATATTATCGGGATCGGAAGGCCAATATGTAACTATGTAAACATTCGGGGGAATTCATTAACAAGGCAAAGCGCGGCGTTAAGTTCCTACTCAAAACGCAATGTTTCGAAAATGAATAAGGAGTGGTGGACGTACGCTACTCTGCTATATGTTGCTCTGCTATATGCAGTAATATGCTAAAAGTCATATGTAAATATCCGTAATGAAATCGAACCTACAATCATCGGGTACACTTAAACAATTACCAACTATATCACGATGACATCAATACCAAAATATTAATGACAAAACATATAATATTAATAATAAAATAACCAAAACAACAGTAATACCGTGACACGGCTTTAATTAATCACGGCCCGTTCCCCAGACACGTCATTGCATTACTTTATTGCAAAATAAAATATTTAAAACGTAAAATATTATTAATATAATAACGTAGAATATTATTAATATTTTGACACATATTACCGCAACGAGTCACATGTGTCACGTCTATCAGTATAATTTCTTCCAATGTGTGTTTTCTCGTTTTCTTTTCAATTTCTTGCACTTTCGTGATGAGATTTGACGTATTATTTTTAAGTTTTTATATGAATAAAAAATTATGGATAATTTCAAATGAAAATTGGATAGGAGTAAGTAAATATATGAAATTTGAACTTTTATTGTGCAAAAAATATTTATTATTAACCGACATCATAGAAAACCTAGTGAAAAAAAGCTCCGTTTCCCACTTACCGTCGAAAATCGACATGGAAAACTCAACACCGCACTTTAGTTTACTTTACTTTTATTAACTTTAAAAAAGTAATTAAAAATAAATCATCCCCTCAAGTGAAAATTGAACCCATTACCATCATATATATAATCAAAGACGTAAAACGAGAATATACGTAAGAAGTAGATATACCTAGCTTAAGAATTGAAGCAAAGAATTTCCACCGTTTTCACGACGTACTATTCACAATTGCAAATGTAATAAGCGTCTCTCTCGTAAAATTGACAGGAGGTACCTAGATACCGCCGTCTATGTTCATTTCTGCATTATTTGAAATATCTTACGTTGGATGCAGTGGATATGGAACGCTTGTTATCTTTTAACAAGAAATAATGGTTTGTATATTATATAATTGTTTAAGACAAAAACAATATTCACAGCAAGAAGCAAAAAATTTAAATTATCAACATAGTGTTTAAACATTCCGTTGTCTACTCTCCATCCAATTTTCACCTTTTTTTGTTACCGGAGTGAATAAATGGGATTCTCAAAGTGGGAATCAAATAAACCAGTTCAAAAAAAAAATAGACTGAGGCCAGTCATGGCGCAGCGGCACGAGGTGTGACTGTAAAACCGACNGACTGTTTGTGGGTTCGATCCCCACTCGAGGAGATGAAATATTTACTTAAATTTATATTTCCATTTCTTCGCTCTGGTGTCGAGGTTAAGCGCGGCGTTGAGTTCTGCCACTCAACACGCAATGCAGACTTCGGCAGAAAGTGGGGAACGGAGTGTCTTAACACTATGTTCCCTCTGCCTACCCTGCTGTGTGCGGGATACAGGGATCAGCTTCACGCTGATAAAAAAATATATTTTGTTATATACTATTACAATATACCTTTTTTAAGCCTAATATGAACGATTTTATAATTATTTGGTTGTTTAAATCCCTCAAATGTGAAAATTGTCTTTTAGATTACCGTTACCATTACTGTTGAAGATATATGAATACTGGAATTTGACGCTAGCATTTTTCAACCGTTTAGAAAGGCTGACAAAAAGGAGAATCCAGTGCGACATATTTTTTAACTTCCTACTGTATCACGCATATAGCGGGGTAGCTGAAAATAATATAGTGTTAATACTCTCCACTTTCCATTCATCGCCCAATTTTCGAGACATTGCGTGTTGAGTGGTAGATCTCAAAACCGCAAAGAGATGTGTATTTAGCATATGCATATCTTGACCAAAACGAATTTTTATAACATCTATAATTGAGCAAAAATCCCTATTTCACGCTTTAGTAATAGCAATTTTTTTTTTTAAACTTCACGCTGTATCCCGCACACAGCAGGGTGGACAGAGGGAACCTAGTGTTAAGACACTCCGTTCCCCACTTTCTGCCGAATTCTGGAGGCATTGCGTGTTAAGTGGCAGAACTCAACACCGCGCTTTGCCTCGACACCAGAGCGAAGAAATGGAAATATAAATTTAAGTAAATATTCCATCTCCTCGAGTGGGGATCGAACCCACAACCAGTCGATTCTACAGTCACACTTTGTGCCCCTACACCACGTATTAATTAATATTTGTGACATGTTAACAGTAAATTTTCATTTCGTAGATTGTTTTCGTTTGCCTTGGCCTTTTTGCTAGGTATTAATTTGCTAATGTAAATGTAGAGATTCTCATGTATTTTACTATACGTATAAGAAAATCTCTCCTTATAATTAGACGTCCCTTTGTGTTTTACTTAGGTATTACTCCAAAACAAGTAAAAGCGAATAATAAATCTCTTTGTTCTATTTTCTATAATAATATTTGTTTTACTTGTTTAGAAAACTACTTATTTAGAAAAGTAATCTAATTTGGGGCCAGTCGTGGCGCAGCGGCACAAAGTGTGACTGTAATACCGACCGGTTGTGGGTTCGATCCCTACTCGAGGAGATGAAATATTTACTTAAATTCATATTTCCATTTGTTCGCGCGGCGTTGAGTTCTGCCACTCAACACACAATGCCTCTAGAATTCGACAGAAAGTGGGGAACGGAGTGTCTTAACACTAGGTTCCCTCTGCCTACCCTGCTGTGTGCGGGATACAGCGTGAAACTGAAAAAAAAAAAAATTAGTTCAGCTCAGTTCATAGCTTATAACTTTTCGAACGTGCTAGTAGAGCACTCAATTGATTCTTTCCTTAAATATCAACAAATATATCGTCAAATATTTCCTAAATAATAAACAGGAAAATATTCTTCCGATTTTTGCTAGCAAACAGAAACTCTAAGCCCGGACTTAAGCCGATGCATTGCAAAAAGTTCGAACGCCACGAGACGGGGACAAATCGCTTTCTATATTTCCACACGGACGCATAAACTATATTACAAATATATATGTATATAGTTAAGAAAAATCTGATTTAAGGTTCAAAATGGTTTATTTTGTGTATTTTTTTTTGTTTCTTGTAGCTGGACCGATGCAATATAATTATCCAGTTTTATCATACATAAGAATGAAAGGCCTTGAAGCCAGTCGTGGCGCATTGACACAAGTTATAGGTTCGTTTTCCACTCGAGGAAATGAAATATTTTGTTTTCAAAGCGCGGTGTTAAGTTCCGCCACTCAACACCCAATGCCTTCAGAATTTGATGGAAAATGGAAAACGGAAGTGTCTTACTGGGAACGGAGTATCTTAACACTTGATTCCCAGGTTCCCTTTACTTACTTAGTTATGTCTAGGATACAGCACGAAGAGAAAAAAAAGGCACAATTACTTAAATGTAAATATATTATTTTCATTTCCAATGACTTTATTTTAAGTAAAATTCATCAATTTATTTAATTAAAATACATCAATTACCTTTAAAATTGATATGGATATTTTATTGCAATCCATCGCACATTGAAATTATTGGATTAATACCTTAATACTAAGAATTTTCAACATAGTTTTTTTATACGTTTTCTAAATATGTATTTTTATTTCCTAAGTGTGGAATAACACTTTAAATGTTTAAAAATATTTAATAAATAATATTCTCTCTTGCCAAACGATAATTCTAAGTAATTATCTTTGGGTAGCGGAAATTTGTAAAAATCTCCCTACAGAGACGCTAACAACATAAATAAGTAGTAACGAGCGTATAAAAATTTCGACGTAGCTTGATGAGAACGTTTCAGTTCGAGTCCCGCTACGTTAAAATTTTATACGTTTTCTAAATAAGTACAGTTTCTTTTTAATTCAAAAAGTATCATTTTTAGCCTAGTGTTTTACGTTTTTAGTTTTAGAACTTAACGCCGCGCTTTGCCTCGACAACGGAGCGAAGAAATGAAAATATTAAATAATTCATTTTCTCGAATAGGAATCGAACCCAAAACCTGTCGCGTTGAGAGACACAAGACTAGCCTCACAGAAATGCACTTCAATCATTATTTTCTAAATTTGGAAATATTAAAAATATATAATATTTTCTGTCTAAGAGTAATATGTCAAGAAATGCATTTGGAGTATACTCATACAGAGTACATTCAGTTCCAAGAAGCCAATACATCAAATTGGATAGATTCCAAATGAAAAATTACGCGAAATAGCTCTAACTAAAACGTTGATGTACGACAGTTCAAACTGTTGAGAAAAATTAAATTTAATTTAAAGAAAACTCCCTGAAAGTATAGTTCAGAAGTTTAAGCTCACACGATGGTTGTGGATTCGATAACGATGAGAGAAATGTATATATTTATAACATATATATAGCGTTGGACTGTAAACGAGACAGGTTCCGAGTTCGTTTCCCACTCGAGGAAAAGAAATATTTCCTATTTCTTTGTGTATATAAATGCGCCGCTGAATTCCGCCACTCAATACGCATGCACGCATACCTCCAGAATTTGGCGGAAAATGGGGAACGGAAGAGTTTTAATGGGAATGGGGAGTTTTAATACTATACTTCCCATATTCCCTCTGCCCACGTTGCTATGAGAGGGATACAGCGTAAAGCTAAAAAGAAAATCTATTTAGTCTAGTTAAACAAATTGTGGTGTTAGGTTTACTCAATACGCAATATTTCTTGTTTAGAACACATTTTTTTATAATATTTTTTTTAGTATAAATTAATTTTTAACAAAAAAACAAACCAAATTCGAACAAACTAAAAAGTATAAAATAAATTTACATAACATAAAGCAATAATATTTTGATTTTGTTAAGAAAAAATAATTAAAGAAAGATTTTATAATTTTGAAGTTGGTGCCAAGGCTTAAACAGGCTTAGTAATTTGATATTGTAGTAAGGTTGTTGTAGCATTAGCTTGACACCGACTCAAAAGATAAAATTAAATAAAAAAAACCCGGCCAATTATCAATTCATAACCTCCTTTTTTTGGGAAGTCGGTTAAAAAAATTATATTAATGCTTCTAAAATTACATTATAGATACAATAAATTACATGTAACAATATATTTTAACAACATACAAACTTCCAAACGAAAATCCAAAAAACAAAATAATCACGAATAACAAATAAATAATAATATCTAAATAAAAACAATCACAACAAAAGAAAACAGCCAGAGAGCTCATCAAAAATGTAAAATACGAAAAGCTTGACCGCCCCCAGTACTTCGGGCGGCCGTGCGGAAATATTCACATCAGGGGGTTTGTTTATAGCGTGTTCCATATAACCGGATAGGGATAGGCGTGTTACACAACACCAACTCAAAATACGCATAATGTACGTACGGTTATGGACGCTTCAATAGTTTTAATATCAAATAAAGGTTTATAATTTATAATATTATATCAATACTAGCGGCCCACTCGTGGCTTCGCCCGCATACCACCTATAATATTTTTATTATGCTGCATTTGCCAACAGATTGATACATTCAATCATGAACACAACGTGGCTGTATGATAGTACGTCATCGGCGGCAAGGGCGCCCCCCGCAGGACTCGAGCCTAGGCTTGCGGACGTAAACAGAGCGTTGAATTATTTTAATTTTACATTGTCTCAAAAAGTACACGACCAAATTACATGCTATAAAAGCCGAATTCAATTATTTTTTGTCACAAAATGCCTTATTGCCACTTATTTGTAAGAGATAGATAGATGGTGTCCCGGGCTTTTTTTAGATCTAATAAAATTGAATATTTTTATCATACAACGTACTGACGTATAAATATCTATGTGTGCAGCGCACGCGCTTAAAGCAGTTTTAAAGCAATTCGATGGCGTTTTTTACTATTGTTATTTCGTTATTTAAGACTAACTAAGACTTATAACGTAATATTATTTAGCTTATGGCACTTCTGAAGAATGCAGTTTTCATACAAAACAAAAAAAAGTAAATCGGACCAGTAGATCCGCAGATCTTAGCGATTAAACAAGCAAACAAACTCTTTCGCTTTATTATATTACTATAGATAAGTTTTATGTATGTGTTAGCTTTTTTTTCAGTTGTGCGCGTGTAGCAGGCGGGCAAAGGTAGCCTAAAGTCCACTCCCCACTTTCCGCCGAATTCTGGAAGCAAGATAAATGGCGGAACTCATCGCTGCGCTTTTGCCTCGACACCAGAGCGAAGAAATGAAAATATAAAAATTTCCTCGAGTGGGAATCGAACCCAGGACCTATCGCATTTACAGACACATGCTTGTACCACTGCGGCCCGACTGGCCTACTTATTGATTTTTATCTTATCTTACTTCCTACAAGTAATATAAATATGAAAGTTTGTGAGGATGGATGTTTGACAGGTTGTGGGCTAAATCATAACTCGAGGAAATAAAATATTTAAGACTTTCATTTCTTCGCTCAAGTCAAGGCAAAAAGCGAGATGTAGAGTTCCGCCACTCAACGCAGAAATCGGTCGAAAGAGGAGAGTGGAGTGTCTTTTCACTAGGCTACCTACCTACCCTGCTAAGTAGCAAGGGTACAGCCTGAAGCTAAGAAAATATCAAATAACTTACAGAGCTAAGCTCAATCACATCAGAATATCTTATAATAAATAATATGTTAATGCGTACACTGTTTTTAACATCCACCTTTTAATATATTTTCATATTAAATTTTAATAAAAACCATTAAAACGTTGAACATTTCAATGCAATGCGAAAACAAAAATATTTTCAACACCTGGACATGTTGTTGGCTGTCTGAAAATTTAATTCCGTATCCACAGTCGAGGAGCAAATATTATTTGTGCTTTATATTTTTAAAACTTTGCCACAAACTATTCCAATTTGGTTCAAAGTTCAAATCACGCCAAAGGAGTGTCTGAACAGATTTGCAATAATAATCGCTTAATTTAAACAAGACATTGAATAGATATGTTTTGAAATAATATTAAATTAAATAACTATTTACTTATTTAGAAAACATGGTCGATTTCCAGGAGGCGCGGGTTCGAGTTCCGCTACTTTCAAATTTTTATACGCTTCCTAAATAAGTTTTTTTTCCTAAGTGTGGAATACCATTTTAAAAAAGTGTTTAAAAATATTTAATAACTATTTGTCAAAGTTTTACTTTTGATATAGAAAAGTCAATGGTTTATTAAAAACTGTTCAACTTACCAAATTATATAATTATTATAAATTGCTTTCGTTACCTTGTTCTGGTAAGTAACAAGACAAACACGGCATTAACTTCCGCCACTCAACAGACAATCTCTTCAAAATTAGTCGAAAAATGGGAAACGGAGTGTCTTAGCACTAGATTTCCCCTGCCTTCCCTGTAGTATGCGGGACACAGTATAATTTAAAAAAAACGAAACGTACTCGTTTATAATTAATTATTAAAAGATTATTAAAACTCCTCAGGAAAATTAAGCATTCTTATTCTCTTATAAATAATATTTATTCACAAAAATATATTTATCAAGAAAGTAATTAAAAAATATTATTTATAAAAATATTCCGCATACAAATACCGCATTGTATAAATAAATACTTTTCAATTTACTTCAGGTCAAACTTTTCCAAGATTTCTCTTCGAGCCAAATGGCTTAATTAAGAAAACTCCAATATTCCGACCCAGAATTGAAACCATCGAAACAAAATAGAGTGTTTCGCGTACAAATAAATAATGATGTATATGCGTGATTTTTTTTCAGCCTCACACTTTATCCCACATAAATTAAAGTGAAAAGAAAATAATTCATTCCGCTAGCGGAAATCGAACCCACAACCAGTGTTTACAGCCAGATGCTAACTCAGTGTGCCACAAAGGCCGCAAATTTAAGTAATATTATAAATTATTTTATAAATACATCTCACGCATTTGAAGTTTTTTTTTTATAGTGCAATATTTCACCTTCACGCTATATCCCGCATATAGCAGGGTGGGCAGAGGGAACCCAGTCTTAAGTCACCCACTTTCCGCCAAATTTTTACAGGGCTTTTTTATATTTTTTATTTACAACGCACAACGCCCTCAGGCCACTTAGTAATATAGTAAATAAATAACAATTATTTAATAAAATGAATAATTTCTGTAGAATTTTAGCATAACACGTACGGCGGAACTCAACGCAGCGCTTAGTCTTCTAGAGTTAGAAAATAGTACACCCAAGTAAGGATACCCTATGTAGTATGGGGTTTAAATCCTTGAGCTATAGCTCAATATGATGCTATACATAAAATATAAAAATCTATAAAGATTTTATAAAACAAAAACGCAACCCGCCATAAAATCGTATATATATGTATATGTATATGTATGTATGNCGCTTTCACAACAACAACTATAACCACTTTATAGTAGGTAATAAAGGTTATACATCAGAATAACACATAAGATATAATTTATGTAATAATTTTTATAATTTAGCTATAATATAAAAATAAGTTAAAGAAGGTAAAGCCGCGTGTGTGTTACTGGTTAAAGTTAATTTACAGAAACATTTGTTACTTTAATAATTGCATGATTTAAGACCGACGACGATCTATAAACGCGAAAATTTTGGATTCGAATCATTTCTCCGCACCACCTGAGCGAAGAAATGGATCAACAGCAAGGCACAACGAGATATTGAGTTCCAATACTAGATTTTCTTTCGCTACCCTTCTGACAGAAAAAACACGCTGGAGACACGTGTATAGACATTTTAATCTCGTGCAGTATCAAGATTGTGGTTCGGACCGATGGACCGTAGACATAAGCCCTAATTATATTCTTAGAATAAAGCAGGGGTTCCCATCCTTTTCTTGGTCAAGGACACTTTTATATAATTCTTCACTTCACTTCACTTTTATACCTCTCTTGGTAGCGGGGAGCTACGCATGTAGGTATAATAAAAATTAACTATGATAATCAAACAAAAAAATCGCCTCACCATATTTAGGCTTCTACGGACCACTGGTGGTCCGCGGACTACCGGTTGGGAACCAGTGGTATAGAGGAACCCAGAACTTAAGAAATAATATTAGTATTATATAAACAATATTAGAATTGAGGCCACTCTTAGCGCAGGGGCATAAGTGTGTGACCGGTTAACATTTCTTCGCTCTGGTGTCCAGGCAAAGCGCGGCGTTGAGTTCCGCCACTCAACAGGCAATGCCTTCAGAAATCGATGGAACGGAAACGTCTTAAAGGGCCCGAAATGTCTTAACACTAGGTTCTCAGGTTCCCCCTGCCTTCCCGGTATAGGCGGTAGAAGCTATAAAAACTTATATAATTATGAGTATATTATATGGTATTCACAATATACATACGTACATATATGTTGTAGTGTAAATGTAACTCATTATAAATACATTACCATTCTTAGCTTGGCTACAGATAGCACGATATTATTCTCGTCTTTTTACGACATAAGATAACCCTGTTGAAAAGCTGTTTTACTATTTTTACTAAAAAAAAAATATCCAGAAAGCTTTTCGTAACAAATGAAAATCTTATTAAACTTAAAACTATAGAATAATTTCAACAATTTAGGCTATTGCGGCACAGTGGGACAGCGTCCGACTGCAACTGCGATCGTTATGGGTTTGATCTCACTCGACGGTATTCATTATTTTGATATTTTCAACCTGATAAATAAAAGTATAAGGCTATCATACATCAGGACATACAACAATCAGCTTCACGCTGTATCCCGCACACAGGAGGGTAGGCAGAGGGAACCTAGTGTTAAGACACTTCGTTCCCCACTTTCTGCCAAATTCTGGAGGCATTGCGTGTTGAGTGGCAGAACTCAACGCCGCGCTTTGCCTCGTCACCAGAGCGAAGAAATGAAAATATAAATTTAAGTAAATATTTCATCTCCTCGAGTGGGGATCGAACCCACAACCAGTCGGTTTTACAGACACACTTTGTGCCGCTGCGCCACGACTGGCCTCATACAACACAGTGCCTCAAATTTGGGCAAAAATCGAAGAATAGTTTATTTTAAGTCCATATTTTTACCATACTATATATGCAGGATAAAGCGTGAAGTAGAAAAAATACAATTAACTAAATTACAAGAAGCTATCTTTCCGACACCAAAACAAAACATTTTTATACATTATTATGCACACGTTTCCTATTAACTCAATATTCCTGTACGGATTGGCTTAAATCCTCTGACAGTTCTGTCACGATCCTATTTAATCTTATTTCTGCAACTCACTTACTGTTTCTAAAGAATAAGTTATTATAACATATCTATATATCTCTTATATAATATATATAAAAAATTATAAAAAAATATTTTTTTTTTTCAATACATCTTGATAGTTCATCGTGGTATAATGGGTCAACATCTGAATGTAATATTCCCTCAACCTTCGTGACCATTCAGGGTACTTTTTTTTTATTACTCACTGTCAAGATATGACACACTAAGTTTTATTTGCCTATTCCAAAGAAAAAACTAACACCAATGTGAGATTGAATTCTATTAGTGTGTCTATTCAAACGCTGTTTCTATTCAGTTTTAAGGAATTGTTAGCACCATAGCATTTATAATATGTAATTTGTGAAATAACTTTTAACCAACACCTTTGTGGCCAGTGAATTTATATGTTGGTAGGTTAATTGTGGGTTCGATTCCTACTTGGGGGAATAAATGATTTGAGACCAGTCGTGGCGCAGGGGCACAAAGTGTGACTGTAAAACCGACTGGTTGTGAGTTCGATCCCCACTCGAGGGGATGAAATATTTACTTAAATTATATTTTCATATTTTCACATATTTCCATTTCATAGCTCTGGCATCGAGGACAAGCGCGGCGTTGAGCTCTGCCACTCAACACGCAATCCCTCCAGAATTCCGCAGAAAGTGGATAACGGAGTATCTTCACACTAGGTTCCCTCTGCCTACCCTGCAGTGAGTGAAGCTGATTAAATGAAATCGAGCATATTCCATTCAACTTGCGAAACTTGAGAAGATAAAAAGTTCTACATTTCTCAAAGGAACCTTTATAATTTATTAAACTCAATGAATTTCCTCGACCGTATATTAAATTCTGAAACCAGTAGCATTTAGCAACAGTATCTCATCCTTAGTTACAACTAACCACTGGGATTTATTTAATGTCGGGATCAACTTCTGGCTCTTATATTACCTTGAGTTACGCTCCTTGGTTAGTTAAGCAACGATTTATTTATGTGGGAATGCACTTGAAAAGCCGAATTTGAATTAATCTATATAAATTATTAGGATCTTGTTAGGGATTTTCGAATTTCTACAAAATTATAAGAATTTGCAGCTATGTCTGAATATATGACTTAGATTATTTGAATGTATATAAGGTTAAAGTATATACAATTTTCCAACTATCGTAACTTAAACGTGGTGCTTTAAACTTTATATTTGTTGACATTTCTAACCATATAATATCCAGAAGAACCTACAATGTAATTAAATATTTACCAGAATTTTAATTATATATTTTAACGACACGACTGGCCTCAAGTAATATAATATTATATTATATTAATATTACACGCTGAATAATATCATTAATTAATAGAAAATGAACAAATGAACAAGCAACATAGACTGATTAAGGGAATGATTTGTCACTGTCGGGCATACATGCGACGACGACGGGCATACATTCGAAATCGATCTATTTTTATTTAGTTCTCTATCATTTTTATAGCTTCATTCTGTATCCCACACATAACAACGTAGGAAAAAAAATCTAGGAACCTAAAGTTAAGACACAAGATACTCCGTTCTCATTAAGACACGTTCCCCACTTTGCGACATTGCAGCATTGCGTATTGAGTGACGGAAATCAACGCCGCACTTTGCCTCGTTACCAGTGTAGGTAAATGAGCTTCACGCTGTATCCCGCACATAGCAAGGTAGACAGAGGGAACCTTGTCTTAAGACATTCCGTTCCCCACTTTCTGCCGAATACCAGAGTAAGTAAATGAAAATATTTCAACCCTTGAATGGAAATCGAACCCTTAACCGCCGCATTTACAGCCACATCCTTGTGCCACCGAGCCACGAAAGCCTCGATATACATAATTACAGCGTCTATATAACTAAACAATGACTAAAGTAAAAGTTTCAAATAGTTGACTAAATTTGTATGTCTTATAATAATAACCGTATTCATCTGAACTATAATAAGTAGAACCACCAAGAGTTATGCTGTAGAAACTATCATAATTTACATAACAACAAAGTTCTTACATTATTCAAGAAAGCTTCAGAATTTGAACCAGTGTACTCGCTTAAATGAAAGTGGTAAATTTGCTCAATTACTGGAAACCATTTGTATTATATAATAGCATATTGTTGAAATATGCTGTTCTTAAGCGCATACATTTATGATTTATACGCCAAGTTTATCTTACTAATCCGACCAATATAATAAATATGAAAAACGATGACGCCGGTCGTGGCGCAGAGGTACAAAGTGTGACTGTACAATCGACTGGTTGTGGGTTCGATCCTCACTCGAGGAAGTGAAATATTTATTTACATTTATATTCATTTCTTCGGTCTGGTGTCGACTCCTGGAGGCACTGCATGTTGAGTGGCGGAACTCAACGCCGAGCGAAGAAATTAATATATAAATATTTATTATTCATATTATTACTCGAGGAAATGAATAATATTTCATTTCCTCGAGTGGCGATCGAACCCGCCACGACTGGCCTCTAAAAAAGTCTAAATGGTACAGATAACTAATTTTATAAAAAAATAAAAAAAAATAGGCCAGTCGTGGCGCAGGGGCACAAAGTGTGATTAAACCGTAGTAAACCGACTGGTTGTGGGTTCGATCCCCACTCGAGGAGATGAAATATTTACTTAAATTTATATTTCCATTTCTTCGCCCTAGTGTCAAGACAAAGCGCGGCGTTGAGTTCTGCCTCTCAACACGCAATGCCTCCAGAATTCGGCAGAAAGTGGGGAACGGAGTATCTTAACACTAGATTCCCTCTGACTACCCTGCTGTATGCAGGATACAGCGGGAGGCTAATTTATTTATTTTATTTTGTACTAGCAGTTGCCCGCGACTTCGTCCGCGTGAATATGAAGATTTTTTCTTAATGTAGATAGGCAAACATTTGTCCGCTATCTAACCTGGCGGTAAGTGATGATGCGAACGATGGTGGAGCATGCAAGTTATACTTGTCGGAGAACAGTTCAGTAGGCAGGGAGTTCCCACTCTTTAGCAGTTCACTTTAAGAAAGTGGAGGCGAAGCGCTGCGTGCGAAAAGGTGGTAATATCGACGACATGTGTGTGAAATCCCAAAACACAAACAAACAATAAACAAATTATTTTTACATACAGTTAATAGAAAGTTAGTCAGTTAATAGAAAATAAAACTAAGAAACTGTTTTTAAATAAAATTTAATTGTTATTTTTATAAAACCTTTTTAGTTTTATTTTCAAGCTGTAGTATAAATAAATTTTCAGCAGAAGTTACTCTAGAACAGGCCACATATAATTGACCGTGAGAGAAACAATCATTTCCTAAATCTATACCAGCTAGTAAAGATTATCCCTGCGCCTTATTTATAATCATGGCATAACACAATTTAACTGGAAATTGTAAGCGTTTAAATCGAATTTAGTAATCTGAATTAAAGGAATCCTAGGTATAAAAACGATTTCTCCTTGATTCACACCGGTAAAAATGCATGCTTCAATTACGTGTCTATGTAGAGTCTTAATTTGAAGTCTAGTTTCGTTAACCAGTTTAAGTGGATTAAGATTCCGTAGCAGAATTATCGGTGGATCTATTTTCAGATATCAAATATGAGAAGGAATTTCAGATGGCTCTAAAGAATGGAGGAATTATACAGGTTAATGTACAGCATCATCAACTTCTAATATACAATCCACCGATTCATATTTTACCTCAACACCGGGCAATTTCGCTAATAAATATGTGTTAATGCTATTTGCTGTATCATTCTTGGGCGTTAGGATTGCT